>BJBW01010040.1:45045-66109 GCA_004320125.1 Scolopax mira
TGTAGAGAGTGATAAGGTCTCCCCTCAGCCTCCTCTTCCTCATACTAAACAGTCCCAACTCCCTCAGCCGCTCCTCATACGTCTGAATCTACCCTCTTTTAGCTTAAAACCCCTTGTCCTATTGCAACAGATCTTGATAAAAAGATTGTCCTCATCTTATTAGCTCCCTTTAAGGACTGAAATGCCACAACAAGGTCTCTCCAGAACCTTCTCTTCTTTAAGCTAATAGAACCCCAGTTCTCCCACCTGTGCTCATTAGAGCGATTTTCCATTCCTCTGATCATTTTGGGTCCTCCTCTGGACCCGTTACAACAGGACCAGGTCTTTCAACGTCTTTCATCCTATTACCTGTCCCGCTTCTCTTTCCTTCTCTGTTATTCCAAGGGTCTACATGTAATCACTTTTTCTCAAAGCAGTAAGTGATTCTTGATTCTATCATGAAATCTTTTTTTTTTTTTCTTCTATAATGAAATTTGTGCCTCGTGTAGATTGTTTGAATATAATTTGGTCATCTCTACCCCATACAAAATACATTTTTGTATCTGGTTTATTCCAGATAAACATCCCAGATGATCTAGCTCTCTATAATAATATGTCATATTTGACCACAGACCTTATTCTGTATATCTTGAGGTTTGCCTTCCCAGAAATCTACTGCTATTAGCATAGTCAAGGAGAACAGAAGTCCACACAGGATATTGAGATTATTCCCCCCAGCCTGAGCTGGAGGAAAATAAATTCATTCCTCCTATTGCTTGCTCTATATAAATATTTCACATGAGAATAGAGCTACAGTGTCTTAGTTAATACTTCTGTATTTTTATACTTTGTAAACTGGTGTTTTCATAAGCACTTTCTAGGCCAAGGACAACTTATCGTCAGAATTTTAGATTTAAATGATCTCTTAGAAATACAGAATCTTTCTAAGAGGGATGAAGTTCAGTTAAGGTGACCAGAACGTCACCTTTTGCCCTTCAGGGAACATAAAAGGATGGAAAACAATTTTCCAGAACGGGAAATCAGCCTTGTTACCCATGACTGTGCCATCTGCCAGGCAGAGGAAGGGGACTGTAAGCTACAAGACCAATCACTGCAGAAGTGGCCTTGTGCTGGCATCTCGCAGTGCAGCCTGGATTTCTCTTAATGCAAAACTCTTAAAACGTCTACCGACCAGGAGTGAGCAAAAGATGAATGTTCAGTAAGAAGTGCTTTATTAGGTTTAGTAACAAAACTGGTTTATTTGCTTTTTCGTCACTCTCCGTGCTCTGGACAGCATGACAATAAGGGACAGTTCAAGAAAGCCAAGCATCAGGACACTTTTTAATTTAAAATAGTCACTGTATTTATAATCTACCTGCCTGAGATGTATCTGTACTGTAAATAATTATAGCAGCCTACCAATATGAAATATCTCCAGGAAAAACAGAATATGAGAAAACACACATCAGTTTTAGGTATCACAGAGAAGATTCAGGTTAGACATCAGACTACTGGTATGGGGGAATGGCTAAATGATCCCTCAGGGTCCTAAACTTTTGTGTTGATTCTATGAATATTGCTTATAGTTGCTCATTTGCTTTTGTTAGGGATTTTGTTGGGGTTTTGGTTTTTTTCCCTCCACAATAACAAGTATAGACTTTGGGAGGTGGAGGGGGAGGGAAGAGAGAAAGATGAAAACTGCTTGTTTAAATTATTTTCTCTGCTCAAAATCAGTCTTGAATTATTCATAGCAGGAATGGGGAAGGAAGAAAAGTAGGAGACTGAAAAATAGTGTGGTTCAAGCTGTGTCATTGTGTGCAATATCTTCTCTAACAATAATGCCAAAGGTAGGAATAATGCTGGTGGGAATCCTACAAGGAGAAGGATTCCTTGCTGTGTGCCTTACACTTTTTCCCTATGCAGTGTTACGAGTCAGAGTTAGATGAAATACGTCTGTTCTAGGATAGCAATACTTATAGACCATAGGTAAAAATACTTTCAGCATATTTACGGTCTAATAAATTATATGTATATGTATATGTATATGTATATGCATATATCTTAACGTTATCTATATATTACACAGATGCAGTTTAAATAACATACATGACACATATATTTAAGTATGTTGTAAAATTTGCATTTCTAAATCAGCACCTTTTAGTTAGTGCTTAAACTCAATTCCCTTTACTCCTGACTAATTAGTATCATGAGAATATTTTATACTGGAAAAATCAGTGTGCAAGACAAAGCTACAGTGTCTGTTTCTCCAGATTACAGACCCCTTCCAATTTAGACTCCTCACTAGCAGTTTTACCTTTGGATGATGCTGATTCTACAAGTCGTTGGCATAGGCCTAATATCTTCTCTAGCCTACACAGGAATGTGAATATAGCCATGTCATGTTTCTTCTTGAAACCACATTTGTGCATCCTCTCTCCTTGAAGTAGTCATCTTTGAGAGCAGAGGACACTGTTTAATGTAGATTTGGACAACTTGTGTTCTCAGGGCCACTCCTACACTGTTTTTAAAATAGTTTCTGTTAAGCATATCTTTTTGATCCTTATCTCACAGTTGTACACTTTGTTGTGGTTACATTAGCTAGTAACTGGCATGATTCTTGGCCCAGCCAGAAGTATGTGAGATTTGGATCTTCAGCCTGAGTGAGCTGTGCAGTCACATGTGACAATGGCTAATTGGTGGCCAGCTGTATAGGGCAGGGAAGCAGAAAGTTAATAAATGGAATGGATAGTGCATACATCCCATGTCTGATTGCATTTAGGGTGGGAGTCAGCAGCAGAACCACAGAAGCCAGGGACATGTCTGAATATCTGTGGGATACCTGTGGGATATCTGACAAAGGATGTCAGAGGAGGCTACGTCCTTATGGAGTAGCACCTGGAGAGCAGGAGGTACATGCCAGGTATTTCAAGTGGGACTAGATACCTAAGTTTAGTGACTGGATTGGTCCTTTGAGGTCATTTACTGACTATATACATATATATATACACACACACACACATACATATATGTATGTAGTCAGTATATATATGTATTTATATACATTATATGTGTGTGTATGTATATATACATCTATATATATGTATGGTTTAACTAAACATCCACTGTAAAGTCAGCTGGAGAATATTTCAAAGCAACCCCCAAGTTTTACCTCATATGCTGAGGTCTTCAAGTGAGTAGAATCTGGGAAAAGATTGTGAGACACTGTTGAAGGACTTTGGGGGTTGGGGCATGACTTAACATTTGTGTAACTGCCAGGGCAGGCTGGCAGATGGGACATAGGCAAAAAGAATGTTTTTTGCCTGTTTGCACAATTTCTATCTAAATGAGATTACAATCATAATGAAGTTGTGAACCACGATAAGAGCTCCTAGCTGCTGTCACTGTATAAATAATAGTACTTTAGAGAAAAATTGAAGCAAAGATGGACTCAGGGCCAATTATTTACTGTAGAGAGAAGAGAACATTTTGTGTCTGACTGAAAAGGCAGAGGATGGGCACAAAAGCAAGTGTTTTTAACTTACAGCTCATCAATTATTTTATGATAACTGTCCATGTTCACACATTTTCCCTGTTGAAAATGCTTGCTGTTTTTCCATGGACAGAGAAACTATTCCTCATAACTTCAGTTTATTGCAGTAAAAGTGCACACAGATGATACTGCAGAATAATGAAAACAATGTACATCTTAACATAATTCTTATGGTAGAGGATAGAGGATGTGCGACTGAGACTGCCCTGAGACACCTTAACTGATCCAAAATCTCCACTTGTGGGAGATCAGTGGGATATAAATCTAGAACTAATTATATTTTGCATGGAAAGAACATATTCATGGAATAAAAGGCTGTTTTCTGTAACTGGCCTGGTATTACTTTTCTCTGCAAACAGTGACATCTCACCATTTTTGCTGATTTCCTGCATTTCTATAAATTGTTAGTTATTTCTATAAATAACAATTCCATGTAATAATTTTGTTTTATCTCTGAAAAAAATTGTTACATCCCTTTAAAAAATTGAAGCAGCAGGTAGGATGTTCAAAGAAGTGAATATCATGCTAAGGCTTAAACACATAATAGAATTTGCAATTCCTTTTAGAAAAGTGCATAAGTTTTCCTGAATTAAATGGGATTTAAATGCTACAGTCCTTCCTGATTTGGAGTCTTTCTGAGATTTATTCAATCAAATGCAAAATCTTTATTTATGCATCTATAAAACACATCTATTTTAGAACCACTAGAACATACAGTCCAACCTGCTCTATAATAAACCCAAGATATGCCGATGTAAGGTAAAACATACTATATAAACTACTAGAATAAAAGAAGTAAAGCACTTAAGCAGCTGAGGAAGCAGAATCTCATTTTAACATGATACATTAAGGCAATATGATATTGATATAAAATACAAACTATATATGAGGCTCTTACTCAAGTAGCAAGGCATTTTCAAACAGTGGATAGTAATAATTCCTGGCTAAATGGAATCTCTTTGCACTTTTTAAGCATTAGGAAAGAAAAGAACAGAGAATGAAATAGCCTAAAAGCCTTTGGTGGAGAGATTTCTCTCCAGATGTCACTGCAACTTGCTTTGGGAACAAAAAATTCCCAACTGGTGCAGTATTATTTGATGAGCACTTCTTTATTCTTCAGATTCTTCTAGAGACCTCTGTATGCATTGTTATAGGATGAGATCAGCTTCCAGTTGTGCAATTAGGAATGTGAATAACATCTGCCACATTTGGTTTGTTCACTCATGTGAACACCCGAGGGAGTGAAATGCATAGAGGATTGCTTTGTTTGGAGAAGGGGCAAGATAACATATTTTATAATTTTATCATTTCATAGCTAAGGCTATATGTTTATATTCAAGAAGGCAGGATGAATAAACATACTTTGCACCTGATGAGAGAATGATACAGTTTATGAGATCCTCTGTTCCTGTAGGTTCTTATGTCTCAACCTCAGATCAGTCCCCTTCATCACCACTTCATCAAAATAAATGAGAAACTTTTTGAAGCGGTTGGAAATTTGTTCCAGTGCCAGTATCACCTGCTTTTTGGATGTTTTGTTTTTTTTTTTTTTTTTCTGCTGTGCTGTAAAAGCCTTGTGGAGGTAATTCAAATTTCCATAAAAGATAGAAATGAAGGAGATAATAAGTTGAAGTTATAGACAACAATTTCAGAACTATTAGCAATCTGGCAACCCTGTGCCCTTTCCAGAGAGTCAGTAAACAAGACATTGCATGCCATTAGGATCCATGGCTTTTCAATTAGTGCCAGACCTTCCATAGTTTCAGGAAACAAGGCAAACACAATAACTCCATCAGAATATGTATTCTTCATACCCACTAATTAATGGAGAAAAAAATGAAGGTGAAGGTATTCCCACATGTGGCTGAACATTAATTTTTAATTTCTTCTTTTTTTTTTTTTGACCAACAAAACTCTTCTAGCTTCCAATATTTTTTTTTTACACTCTCACATTGTCACTGCAAAACTCTAGTCAAATGAGCCCTAAATTTTTACCAGCAAATCTTTTCAAAAATTTATTTCATTTCCAGTGATGAGTACTCAGTTATTAAAGTGCAACACTCAGATCTGATCGAAGACATCAATCTCTGACAAGAAGAAAAGCTCCTGAAATGCTTTCCGTGCTTGGCCTGTGCAGCTGCAGCACTGAGAGGCCTGCCCTCTGCTCAAGTACAGAAGGACTGTGAGGACTCGAACACGGCATTCTCTCTTCTCACGCTGGAATACAAAGGTGTAAAGAAAGAGGCAGGCAACATGCTGTGAGATTGTCTCTGTGCCTTGGGCAAAGACAACATTGAGGTCTTCCTTCATTGCATCACAGGCATGGGGAAGCCCCTGTTAGAGGGGACTTCTCTAAATCTGACAAAAGCCAATCTCCGTTTCTACCATGACACTATTAATGCAATCACTTAGGTCATAGTAACAATTTTTTTCTACCAAACCAAGAGCCGCTAAATCAGGTCCACCTAAAAGTATTTTTTCCCATTTACTGGTAATTTAGCTCTATGTTGGTATCCTAGGTGAGATTATATTTCTCACAGTGCTATAATTTCTGTGTGATTTTCAGGTACCCTTCATATTTTGATCAGGCAGGGAAAAGCCTAAAGGACCATTTGGCCATTGATAAAACAGAGAAATAGAAACACTAGTTCCAGCTTAAAATAGAAACCATTTATAACAACTACTATTTTTTTAAAACGTGAAGGTTAACAAATTTTGTTCAATGTATAGCTGAGCTGATAGTTTCTAGGTGTGCAGCAAGTCGAGATATAAAATTTCCATATTATATTTATGCAGTGGTCAGATATCATTTGTTGTGGAATATTTGTCTCTTCCTCTGTCATAGCTCAGAGTGTGCACATGCACACACGTCAGTGTTAGATGAAGAACAAAAAGGCATCAAAAGCTAGTTATACATAGTCCTTTGAGTTTTTTGAGCACTCACAATGTACACCGTGACAAATTTTAAACAAATTTCTATGTGGAATTTTGAAAGTATGATGTGCAAATATGATTCCATAATAAAATAAACAATAAAAAAAATTGGGTAAATTCTACCTGTAGTCCAACATTTTATGATAGTCTCCTCTGTGTGGGTAGAATTTAAATGCCTTTGTTTCAAGATTTTTTGTATTTGTTCCTAATTTTTCAGTTAATGATATCATCAACGGTTTCCCCTGCAATGATATTTTATTCTGCAATGCTGAGCTCTACCTTTTAGTTGTAGGCTACTTGATTTCACTGGATGTGCTCTCTAGCCTTTCAAGTCTATTTGTATTGGGCAAGAAGCCAATGGCATTAATGCATGGAAACCAGGTAGCTGTCAGGACTACTGCAGCAGCATGTCTAATTTTGTTGTATTAAAGCTGTCACAAAACATTAAGTAAGAGATTATATGAAGTATGTGTAGGGCAAATAGTTTATAATGTAATAAACTAATAAAATTTTGAACAAGCTAAAACATGATCCCTTTTATGTTTCCTCCCCTCCCCCTCCTGACCCTGTTATTCCTCGTTTGCTCATATTATTCCCCTTTCTTTTCTAAACAATGCTTCAAATCCAAGTGGAATTGTGAACACGTGTCTGTTTGTCTATCTATTTAAATGTAATTATATTTAAGGTTCTTCATGAATGCCACAAAGGTCCTTTAGTATTTCTGTTCCCCAGGTTCTCTTTCTAATGCTCAAGGGGAAGAAAATAACTCTGACAACCTCAACGTACTATGCCAGCAACAGTGAAGTTTTAATCTTGCCTGGATCCTCCAGATGTTACAGAAATACAATAAAATCGCAAATGGAGACACTTCTTTGGCCCTAGAGTGGCACAAATACATTTTTAGCTCCATTTTATGAATAAAATATTCATCAGTAATAGAGTGTTATGCCATGTCCATTTCAGAAAATAGAAGCTACAGGAAACAGTACATTCTGTCTGAAGAAATGTGGAAATGGAATGTGCTGACTTGATAGTAAAGATGAGACTGCTGTACAGATTCCCTAAGATGTCTCAAGAGGTGGCACTTCACTGTGGAGCAAGAAAAACCAAGACTTAGAATAAGTAGTTGCAGAAGTATCAAAATGAGAGAATAGAGCTAGATATCAATGAATTTACCTGTTGAGCTGATTTGGCCATCATTTTGTACTCTTCCTGCCATCTGGTCATTCATATCTTAGATATTCTCCTGCAGGAGAGGTCTGGAGTGAAGCCTAAAGGAAAAAACAGTTGCAGGTTTGAAGACTGTCAAGATCCCACACACCTTCATCTCTGGGTCTAGTCCAGTGCTTCACCAGCAAGATCAGAGATACCCTCAATGCAGAAGGTAGTCCACAGCAGTCATGTCTCTGCTGACTACTCCCTCCATCTTAATAAATTTAGGTATTTAGATATTATGAAAAAACTTTCTTTTCTTACATAAAAGCTAAATGAAATTGGGACTGTAGTAGAGTGTCTGCTTCAGACTCACTACTGTTATGTTTTGCTTTTGAATTTAACATGCAGATTTAGCCTGATTAACTGTGATCTGAGGGTCAAAGACATATGGTGGCACATGAAACGACAGCTGTCTACGCAGTTTCAGTGAGACAATGTTTGCAGGAAATAACCCAACTGTGGCAGTGTGGCAGATCTTTCAAGGAGGCTTCTGCTTTTCTGTTTTCTGAAAAGCTTTCTCTGCAAATTTCTGTTAACCCTCACAGTTATTGTTAACCCAAACAGTATTGTTCTTTCCTTGATACACTTGACATTTTCTTCACAGGTTCTCTTATATTTCAGTTCAAAAAGGAAGAAAGCTTGTGCTATTCTGCCTTACAGCATGGGTCTGGAGGTGAGGTGGGAATGATTTTTGCCCGTCATGTAAACTGTATTTAAGAAAAAAAACCAAAAAATGCTAGCCACCAGTTGATTTTTGTCTGAACATTGACTCTGACAATGTCTGTTGCATGTACTTTGAGAAAAAGGAGACCAAGACCATGCTGTAATGTAAAGAATAATTTGTATAATTATGTTGTTTTTTAAGTTGGGTTTTTTTGTTATTTTAAGTTGGGCTCTCTTCAGTGAAATGATTTTGGAACCCAGGAAACAGAGGGGATGGAGAAGTGGGAAAGAGGAATTCCCCTCCTTCATCCTTCCTTCAGTTCCCTGATAACTGGGTGGCAGCAGCTCACTATGGAGGAGAGGTTATCGACTGTAATTTGCCCTAATTCTTCTGCCTTGAAGAAGCAAGACAAGCCAGGCTGCCAAAATGTGGCCCTTGAGTTCCCCAGGAAACATCAAGCTGGAAATGCTGTAGTGTAGAGCTGGGCTTTAAAAGGGTGAAGGAGATGCAAAATGAGACTCAACTAGAGGTTTCTGACTTGCAGCTTCAGTCTCAATTAGACTTGGTACAGCTATGGCTCCAAGCCACTCATACAGATTCTCAGTAACTAAATGAACAAAACCAGACAGTCAGAAAAAACCTAGTAAAAATAGGTGTCTATAAAAATTTAGTCACCTCTAGGACTGCTAAACAAGATTCTTAAAAACATGTTACTGGCTCAGTGCATTTTAGTTCAACCTCTGCACAAGTCCTCACTAAAAGTGTGGAATTTAAAGCATCCATTACTGGAGTTAGTTTCTCATGTGGGATTTCTGGAAAAGCCTAGAATCTGGAGTCACTTTAATTTACCTGGTTAGTTCCAATAATAGCCTCCCAAGAGTGTTATCTAGGCCATAATTAATTACGTGTACATATATATATGTTTAATCATTTTTACACAAACTTTTAATAAACACTAGGAATCTGAAAATTGTAACTACAGGCTTGGAAAACATACTCAGCTGTACTTATTTACGTGAGTGATTGGCTTTTGAACTGAATTCAGCAACAGAAAAATGCTTCTGATAATGCAGATTTCAGAAATTAGAGACATGAAAGCATCTGTCAAGGCTACAACAAGCCTAGTATAAAGAATCATTGTATCCTGTTGCTGAAATAGTTAACAAGTAATTTGGCACACCACTGGGAAGTAATTTCTCCTATTTGAGTGGGGCTAGTGCTAGCATTCAACCTTGAAAAATATTTAATTCAAAAATCTGTTCATAGACTTTTTATATTTAAAGGAATTCATAAACTGTAACAAAGCTATTTCAGCAGAAGTATTGAAATGGAAAAGGATTTTTCATCCTGCATTCATCTGCCATTGTTGAAATTCAGAAAATTCTTTACATTTTACTATCAAGAAAACTACATAAGTACTAGCCTTGTTTAGAAGAAGAGGACTTGGTGAGTATTATTCAAGACTCTTGACAGTTTGTTTCCTTCAGGTACCATGATTTTACATTTGAATTTGACCCAAGTGATGTGCTGAGAAGTGTTCAGCTGATAAAAAGAGTTTTCTGTGAAACTGTCATATTTTTGGCTCATTTTAATAGTCAGTGGTTTCATGTCAAAGAGACACTTCACATTTGTTACAATTGGCAGCTTTTTTTCTTTTTTTTTCTTTTTTTTTTTTTTTTTCAGGAAGCTATAAAGCCCTGATTGGAGCTGTAGCAAAGCCCTCTGCAATTTGCTTGGCAGGAAACTGGCATGAAAATTGTGCCACTGAACTAACAAGAAAGAAAAACTCCTTGCAGCCAGTGGAATTTTGGACACCCTCATGTTAACTGTTCAGGCTGAGACCACTGCATGTCCTTCCTTATTTCATATGGGATTTTTAGTCTGATTCTCCTCAGATATGTGGTTTATGCATTTCTGTTGTTTACCTGCTGGTTGCCCTATCCTAATACTTCCTTTTTTTTTTTAATTGGCCATATTCAAACAAATTCAAAAGGCAGTAGGCGTGGAAAACTTAAGGGACATTATGTTTCTGTAAATTTCATGAAAATCAATGTAAGTAGAGAAAAGATCCAAACCAGTGCTCCTACTGGGGAACAAATATACACCGTTCTCAGCAGCAGGCTGCTTGCCAATTGGCACTGGAGTGCTGGCCAGCTACTCAGCCCGCACACAGCTCGGGAAGTAGCTGTAGCATGAGCTGCTACCTGAGAGTGAAGGCATCCTAGGGACGAGGGAGGGGAAAGGAGTTAGTGTGGTTTGAGGCTAGAAGTGAAGGGTTTTGTGGGACAAAGGGTAGAAACCCCTAAGAAATCAGGCTTTGTTAAATGCATTGTTCACCAACAACTTGGTTTATCTAGCCTTAAATGTATTACAGTAGAAGGAAGTTAAACACTGTGATAAAAGGAGTGTGCAAGTTGAAATATTTGGGGTATAACTGAAAGAGGGAAAAGAGCTCAAAATCACCCTCCTTCCATTTTTCATGAGAGTGTCCTCATTTAAAAGGGAGAAACAAAATGAACTCAAGGTTATTCTGCTTTGAAGCTTGCTGTCTTCATGCCATAGTTTTATCTGGTGGTTAAGGAAGCAGTGAGTAGTAAGGGGTAAAATTATATTAAGATAAAAATATTAATATGTATTACTAATAATTCCTATATACACGTATTATTTCTAAAAGTGAATTTTAAAATCTCATAGTTAAAACTCAATCTGAAGCCACCCTTACAGACATATAAGCTCCACAGCAGAGTACAGAGCTTAAAAGTACTTTTATTTGTTAGATACTGTGAAGACAAAAAACCAGCTTCCTTTGGAAAAATAAGTGGGGGGAAAATACACTGAGAAGATGGTGATAAAAACCTGCAGAGGCAACACACTTAAATATTCCTGCATTAGCAAGTATTCCTTGCAAGCCCTTTTCCTGCAGAGTCATTGCCTCTCTTGGAGGCTGTTTGGGCACATTGCTCTGGCAGAATCACTGCAAGTCACTGCCACTTGGCAAGGCACAAAGGTCTAGTTGGATGGTAGAAATTTACCTACACTGCAGCTTTTGGAAAGAACATACCATCAGCCTTTCTTGAATGCCTAACTGAAGTACTTGATAGCTCATTAGAAAACAGAATCTGGTCCCCAATCCTCTTTCCACCATTCGTTCTGATGGCTGAAGTAAAATCTCACAAAACTCAGAAGTCATAGCCACGAACTTCAAGGCATTAGTCTGTATAAACTTTTACTAAAACTCTAGAACAGATATTTTTGTGCATGAATTGCTATCATACATTCTGTGATAGTAATCCATTACACAAATTTATCCTTGCCATTAAAGAAATAGGACTTTTTAATGTTAATATAAGCCTTAGGCTTTATTTATATTTAATGTTAAATGCTGTTAGTAGGTTGTTAGAATCACATACACATCTGCATGAAATCACTAGGAGACTTTTCATTATCTTCCAGGATGAGATGATGAACTGCTGAAAGAGGAGGAAAGGGTTGTTATGGATCTCAAATTTCACTACACATTTTTTAAAAAATCCCACCACCAAATATGTAAAAAACCAATGAAAAGTTAGTAGGTTGGCTGATCTGTTGATCTGATAAAGCTTTATTATGAGTTTTGACTGAATTGATTTCAGGACTAACATTTGCAGGATACAAACCATAAACTGTTAATGACAAATTGAGAAAATTCGCTCTGGTATTTAAACAGCACATGACTCAGTTTTCATTAGTGAGATAGTTGTTTCACTTCAAAAGTCCTAAATGCTGTAAATGGGCATTTTAATCTTATTCAATTTTTTTTTTTTTAATCCTAATTCATTTACCCACTAATTACTTAACAAATAGTATGCTGTGAAGTGAAGAACGGGTGTTAAAACAAAATGGTTTATAATATCTGGCACAATTCCCAGAAATCAAGCTATTTCACATTATTGGTGCGCTGCCAAATATGTTTTTGTTGTCTTCCTCTGTCAGTGTAAACAAACATGGTGGTGGCGGCTGGGGGGAAGGCGGAAGGGCTTGAGGTCGGGCTGGCTTTGTCCTTGTCTTACAGCACATCTCCACCCCCTGCTACTCCCAAACACTTCTGCAGATCTGATTTCCCACACTACTGCAGCATAAAGGAAGTTTAAAAGAGCTGCAAGTATACTTCATAGGAAGGTAATAAGGCATTGCAAGACTAACTTCACACTTCGCTCGTCTGTCAAGGGGGTCTCCCCTTCCCAACAATACCCCAATGTTTTGGTAGGCAGGCTCCAGCCCACTTAGCCAGCAAGGAGGCACGGGTGGAATGCCAGGTATGTCTACAGAGCAAAGTAGTGCAGGCAGCCTGACGCCAGGAGAGAATAGGCAGGTACCTATTGAGTTACAGGATTTCTACAAATCTAATCCACGTGTAATGTGAGACTTATTACAGAGTCAGCCTCTGCCAGGGCTGTGAAAAGTCTGGGGATATGAACAGCCCCAGAAACAATGATCCCAGTTAACTCATTGCAACCCAACATCAGTTGACCAAAACTAATGCTGTCTTATCCTTGTAATTCATTTCTTTAACAGCGATTACAAGCTGTATCTTATCAAGTATTTAATAGCAAATGCAAGAAATTACTGATAAGACTGTGGGTGACATTGTGTCTGCTGCAACCATGCGTATTCCTAATGAAGTTTATATGTATTGACTGATATGTGTAATGTATGCAAATTAAGGAAATGCTTTTAACATGACAAGCATTTTCATACATTTGAAACAGTAAAACCATTCTGAACTGCTACTAATACAAAGAAAAATATTCACAAGTTTCCAAATCCTATTACAACTGAAAGACTCCTTGTTGATTTTTTGGGCATATTGGGAATAAACTGCAGCATTTGAAAATGGCTATCTGCTACAAATCTGCAAATTTCTTCAGTCACTATAAGGTTGGATGAGAGCTCTGCTAACCCATTTGGTATCTAATCCCTAGGCATCATTTTAATCTTGCACCTATGGTACTGCATATTCTCAGCTAATAAAATCTTTCCCTCACTTGATATCTTACCTGACTTTGTCAAATAATTTAACACACCTTTTTCAAGCAATTAACATTTAATTTGGGTGCCATTCACCAGAAAGAATAAGTTGATTTTATATTGTGGTCAACGAATGCCCACATTTCTAGAAATGGTCTGCAGTTGTTCAGGTTATATTTGAAAGCCAGAAACTCTGAAATGGTAATAAATGTTGTTGAATCCACACTCAGAGTTGCACCTTGCAACAGACTAGTGATTTTGTTCCTTTCCTCGGGCTGTTTAATGGCTACATGACACCTTCAGAAAAGGTCAACTGCTATGGGGTCTGATATTATCAGTTCATCAGTGATACCCATCTGGCTATTTACTGACACATATATTCTAGTCTAGCAACCAAAAGCAAACAAGGCTTTGTAAGAGCAGCGGCCCAGCCATGACAGAATTTGAAAGTTTGTTCAGGCTACATTAAGAATGATTATTTTGCCAAATTCATAACAATTTTGTGACTGATAAAATCAGAATTTCAGAGCTTATTGGTAATTATGAGTTTCTCCTTGCTACTAGAATTGCAATGTAGAAATACTTGCTCATTGGTACCTGGGGTGGGAATATGGAGGATAGATTTTATATTTGATATATTTGTCCCAAGTGATGTGGAAAATTTATGTCTCTTATTTTTCATGGCTCCCATAATCCGAGAATGTCCTGTGCATAAAATTGGAGGAAGCAGACAGAACATAAGGACTTCAACATGTCTACTGATAAATATGAAACCTAAAAATTCCTTTAGGTACCTGAGTGCCTAATGAGGGCACCCTCATGGGCTAGATCAAAAGAGAGCTTAAAATCTTCAGAAACTAACCTTGCAGTGCAGTGTCTTGAGTGTGGATGCAACCAATGCTCACTGTTTGATATTTCAGGAAAACAAAGTATTTCCTAACAGATTTCACAGGAGTTACCATGCTGTGGAGGATGTCATGTAACCAGCCAGTTGGAAAACATTAAAGATGAGTTTACTAAGTATCTGTCTAGGATAAATCTTTGCTTAATACTAGGTGGACAAACAACTTGTTTTGTACAGCTTGGAAACATATTTTCATAGAAATTTTTCCACCTTGTTAAAAAGGTGGAACAAGGATTATCCCTTTCTTCATTCAGCTTCTTGGACCTGCCATTCAAACTAAGGATTGCAAAACCATCCCTCACATGTAGAAGCCTCACATGGTTTTCTGTGGTAAGTGGTAACATCCAAAGCCTGACCAGATTTGACATTTTGGAACACCATTTTCCCTGTTAACATAGAGTTCCAATATTTCATTTATCACAACTAGCAAGAATAAAGCTACTTATTTCCTCCTGGACAAAAAGAGCCCCAGTAATGAAAGAGAAAAGCAGTGCTGCTTCTTGATACTTATATGGTAGTTGCAAATGCTTATATATTTGCCTCTTGCAATTTTCTACATTATCTCAGTAGAAACTTTTAACCCCATTTGCTGGAGATCTGGGTAAAAGTTGATGCTTAACATTTAGGTTGTCACATGAGGTCTCAGCTTGCCTAGCGTTCTTTACTCCTCCTTTTGATTAGTCTTATCCCTGCTTAACCTCTGTGGTAGGTAAAAAGACATTGTTAATCAATGCTTACATTGTGTAGGTCCCTTAGAAATAGCATTCAAAACTTGGAAAAGCAAGAATGTACAGGGTAATCTACAGTAATCTTCTCAACCCTAGGAACGCTTTTGATTGGAATGATAATGCAGCTGAAAAGATAGCAACTTTTAAGACAGTTTTCCTGAAGCTATAAGCACATTAAACCAATGAGAGTGTGGTTGTCTTTTTTATTTTAAAGCAGCAAATTGAGAGTTTCAGTAACCTTACCTAATAGGCTCCAACAAATATTACAAAATGTTATGTAAACCGTTGACCTCTGTTGGATTTATTGCAGATTTGCATTTCTGTTATTTGATGGATAGAATACATGAAATAGAATGATTATAACTTTGCAACTAAATGACTAAAAAAAATCTGGATATTTAACACATACAAAAAAACCCATTGTCCTGGTTTGAGGTAATTAGTTCTGTTTTACCTCAAACCAGGACACCCATTAGCTTATTAACACATGCTTAATTATTTTCCACTAAAGTCTAGAATTGTAGCCTTCCCAGACATCACTTACATAAGACATAGGAACATAGAATCATAGAATAGCTTGAGTTGGAATATTCTTCCTCTCTAAATGAAATGATAAAGGTAATCTAAGACACACAATGCGTATTTTGGTGGGGGAGTTTTTTGGAGGGTGGGGAAGTGGGTTTTGCTGAAGAACAACCTTGTAACATTTTCATATTAACTTAGCATCGGGCTTTTGAATGCGGTAAAGTATAATTTCACTAAAATTAAGGTGAGTAAATGTATTTAGCCACCTTCCTTCAATCCTATAATTCACTATATGCAATAGTTCATAAAGGTCTGCAAAATAAAGCTAAGAAATAGTGAAAGTCTTTCCTTTTTAAATCACAGTCCTTGAAATTATTTTGATACCTATAACATTGTTTTCATACCTATACTTATTGTTCTAGTTCTACTCTAAATTTTGTTTGTAAGATATTTTCTTTTTTTCTTTAAGATCCCTAAAAGAGATTTTAAATCCTGATTTTATACTCCTAAGCCTTTTGCAAAGACAGAAATGATAAATCTCTTGCATGTTAATTTCCAACCCACACACATTCTCTTTCCTGAAAGCCTCTGGAACCTTTCAGATATGTACAAGATAATTTATAAATAAGTCATCTAAATACTATTTAAAACACACATGAGGAATTTGGGTCAGTGACTATTATATACTATTGAAAGTGTGTGTGAATGCATTGTTTGAAAGAGGTGCAGGTCTGTGAAGCCCTTGTGAAGACACGAGAAGGGCAAGCATCACTGTGTTGGTGAGCTCAATTAGCTGACTATCAACAAAGTAGTACTGCTAAAAGTGAAAGCTGGGTTAGGGTAGTCATCAGAGCTGTATAATAGCTGATTAATTCTTTATTTTTGTGCATGCCAGGAAATGCAATGAATATATCAATGTAAAAAATATGCAGGTTGAACTCTTAATGCACTGTTACAAAAACTAGGAATTTTGCTGCATATTTTTCACCCATCAGTCTTTAGAGGCCTTTGAAAGACAACTAAGAAGCATAAGATATTTGTAAGTTTATTGACCAATTTTTTATTGGGATGCCTGCACGTCAGTAGAAAAATTTTTATGTGTCTGAAATACAGAAGATTTCAAAACTTTTAAAGTTTTAGATATTGTTACTATTTCCCATATTTTTACTGTCTTTATAAGTTTAAGAGATTAATTAATTACTTTGCAAAGCAGATAGCTAGCTGGAAAATCTTTTCCTAACAGCTTCCTCAATTCCTCACCAATGTCCTCAAGGTCAAGAATCAAGCCCTATTTTGGCCATGGTTTGGAAGCTAGCTGACACAAACCAGCTCGTCCCATAGTCACCTCTGTTAAGCAGGCTCTTTGCTGGGATCATACTTGTAAGAACAGAGATCTGGACATCTACTGACAAACTGGGCTTTTAGCACAGCCCATGATCAGTGGATGTTGAAAATTGAGACAAGTGGAGACATTTCCAGGTCAACTGGCGAAGTCTGGTCTTCCCAGCTCTGTGCTCTGGAGTTCAGGTTCATGGAGGCCTGGTGGGCCATGAGAAAGGGTGGCTATTTTATTTATGAGACTGGCTTTTGACCTACCTGACTTTAGCTGCATAACTGTACACAGTAAGTAATATTCATCCCTGAAGGTGTTGGCTGGACTGGGCTTTGAGCAACATTGCCTAGTAGAAGCAGCAGGGGGTTTGGAACTAGATGATCTTTAAGGTCTCTTCCAACCCAAACCATTCTATGAATCTATGTTTTAATTTCTTGATTTACAAGTCTGCTGTTAACAATTTTTTTATGCTTTACTGTTGGCAGAAATTTAGGCTCTCTGGGAGTTTCTCTCCCAGCAATGAAACTAAAGACTGAGGATCAGAGCCAGTGTTCACGAAAGTAAGCTGTTCTGTTTTGTGTGATTCTATGAAGTTGCTTTTGAAATGCCTGAGAAATGTGTCTTTTCTACAATATGCTACACATGGCTTTAGTTAAAAAAACAAAAACATCTCCCCTGAAAAACTATTTTCTGTCACAAATGCTAAAACAGGAGCAGAATATGGTAACCCTGGCTATGAATTTCTTTAAGCCAGATCGTTTCTAGCTTCAGGAAAGCTGTGTTGTTTGAAGTCTGTGCTGGTCTTTGGCTGCTGTATTTGGAACAGGTTCTACAGACAAAAAAGGAAAAATGCTCCACAGTGCTGCCTCTTACTTAGGAGACCATCAGGTCTCTTCACTCCTTTGACATGACAAATTCTTAGACATAAGAATTTTCTCCATTTTGTTCTCAGTGACACTCTTCAGCTCATCCTATGGAACAGAAACACAGTCTCCTCCTGCCTCAGAGACAAGCTGGTACTGCTTTTATCTGCATTCGTGGTCCCTCCTCAGGGGTGCAGAAGGGTCTCTCTGTGGGACCTCTGCAGAAGGTCCCATCTCTGTGATACCCTTCACTTTCAGGATGGTGCTGATATTCCCTTTCAGCAATCATGAGGAGCAATGGGCACCAGGCTTACTGTTTTAGAGAAACAAATGCCTAATCCATCCTTTTGCGTATGTTGGAGTCCATGCAGGCTCGGGCATTGATTGTTGCTGCCTCATATCGTCTGATTTCTGTTTTCAAGCTTTGCTTTGCAACTGTTGTCACTTAGCCCTCTTTTGGTTTTGTTGCAGGCAGAGATTATAGCAGGATCAAATGATTCAAGGAGCTGCAGATCTCAGCAGAAGTTAAAATGCCTTTGCCTTAATCTAGTTGTGCTTTCTCTTAACCCTGGCCATTTTGCACAGATCACAAGTCAGCTAATGCTCAGCTGTCATGCCAGGAGCGCTGCCACCTGCCCAGCCCTGGCATCCTGAGCTGATGAATGTCACCAATTGCCTCCAGCGTAAACGAAAGGGCCACCTCCCAAGTTACTAGCCTGGAAACCAGCTTATGTATTTTAATGGCATCCTAAAGATGTGCTTTTTAATTAGATCTTCTCCAAACTCACACTCTGGTCTGGAATAAAAGTTGTAAGTATTTAGTGAAGACCTTGCAGTAGCTAAATGTGTGGTGCAGCAACATCCACTCACGAACATATAAGAAGGCAAATAATTATTAATGTCACCATTGCCCAACATTTTAAAGGGCAACATTTCTACTGCTCAGCCAACACGAAATTTTATTTCAAGGAAGTTGTGATATCCAGTTAGAAAATCTGTCTAACAGTGCATGAAGGAATTGGCAGTCTCCCAGAATATTTCCAGCAAGTGTAAGACCAGCTACTCACCATGGAGAGGCAGCTGGAAAAGGCTAATATAAAACAATAACAGCATATGACCTATGACAGGGAAGTCTCCTGTTTATAAAGGTTAGTTGCAGTTATCTTTCCAGAAGTGTAAAGGTTGCAGCGAGTCTAAGAGCTCAAAACCTGAAATGGTTTGTTAATTTATTGACTCATTCATATATACAGCTGAGTTTGGCTAGAGCCTGATTTGCAGCTAGAGACAAAGACTGTGAGTGAAATATATATCCTTTTGTATTGGAAATAATGATAACTGTTAGGAAACTCTGGAAATAATGATAAGCCCCTGCTCCAGACATAGCAGGGAGATCTGGTTTTATAATTAACTAAATAATTCATTTTGACTCATACAGATTGCTTCATTTCCAGACATTATTTAAAACTGTACAGCAGTATTATTTGCAGGCATTTGCAAATTAGTACTCTCATTTTTAATTTGCTTGTACAGTGAAAAAATTGTACCAGAAATGTCTTCACCTTGCTTCTCCTTTCTATAATATAAAGGGAACAGTTCCTCCAGGTGTGAGATAATAAATTTTCAGTCAGTTTTGATCTGATGTCTGGTTTTTTGCATATGACTTCCTTTCTTTGGGTGGAAGAAATGTTTTTGAAAGACAAAGCTACATTCTTTAGTGAAAACTAAACCAAAAATATTTGTTTCATCAGGAAATACACTAATAAATTTGTTGTTTCCTATGCTTAATCATTTCATTAATGTTTTTACCAGGTTTTAAAAATATTGTTACTTAGCAGAAATGTATTTATGATACACAAATAGTCAAAGTTTTTCACACAATGATATTCACAGTTCTAACAATTCTGATATTCTTGGAACTTCTCTTAGCATCCTATTTTTCCCTGTCAAAAGTCCTCCTGAGTTTGTAGCCTGGGAGGGTTCTGACATTTCCCAAAAGCTGAAGACTGAATTTTCCTCGGTTTACATCTTCATGCTTGCAAAAGGGGGAAAAGAAATCAGATAAATACAGGGAAAAAAATTCTTTAATGATGAATATTCATTAATGAAAACAGATTATCTTGTCATGCATTCAGCCATTCAGTCACACCATAAAAAGGTACATATGTGATGTACTTTCTTTTTTCAAATATCTATCACAAACAAAGCTATGCAAGAACTCAGCATTTGACCTGAATGAGGTTATTGTAACTGGAACTGTGTTTTCTAACTGTAAAGGATTGTGTAAAGGATTGGAATTTTTGCGATCTGATTTTTGTTTTTAAAAATAGTTGGGGTGATGTAATTACAGACATGGTATATAAGGTTCTGGTTTATAAGCAGTGGCTTTATATTGATTTATAGAATTTTACAAATGTAACCCAGATGAGGATGTGGCCTGATGTTGTATTTGTGCTGTTGGCACAACTGAAGCAGAGGCTTTAGGCTCCGTGGCAGTGAAACAGCCATGCCTCAGACTGATTTTTCTTGTGTGCTGGGATGATAGACTCATTTCTGCTGAGAAAAGGCAGAAGCAGGATAGGGGGGACAGTGGCTACACTGGGGTGAGTGGCCTCATCCCAGCCTTCCCACTTCTTCAAGCACAAAGCCCAACTCTCCCAACAGCTCTCTGTTCCACCTCTATCTCTCTCCAGCAGCTCTGCCCTGGTCTTGGGGAGCTGCATTCAATTTTTTCTTATGGCTCTTTCAGGCACTCCTGGAAATGCGATTGACTGTGACAAAAGCTTGGACTTGTTTGTTTGAACTGTCTGGTATGCACCTGAATTTAAATGTTCTTATTTCCTAAATAGCAGACTTTAAGGCAAACACTTGAAATGAATGTTTGAGTGTTGGCTTCATCTTTCTGTCTCTTGCCAATATAAATAAATAGTTTTTCTGTGTAGCTGAGGATGCACTATTACATTTTAAAATAGTTATGTTACAAACTGAGTGAGGTACTTTTACTCTGAAGTGTCTCGGGAGGATAAAAAAGCTAAACTAGTCTTATGTTTTAGGCATTTATAATTGTACATGCTCTTAATTGCTGTTGTGACTGTTCCGTTTTTCCCACTTGCACATACTGATGGGCCCATAGCTCTGACTCTGGCTCCTCAGTGGAGAGATGAAGGAATAAAAAGCATCTGCCCTATATTTTAGATTTTATTCAAAGATGTTCTTATCAGTAATGTGGGGAAAAGTTGGAACTTAAGAAGGAAGTGGCTCTTGTCTGCATGCACTGCTTGCACAAGGGGATGCTGAAGAGCTCATGACATACTCTAAACCTTGAAGAAAGAGACCTGGGGGTTCTAGTTGACAAATGGCTG
>BJBW01010041.1:0-26477 GCA_004320125.1 Scolopax mira
CTGCTGGCTCATGTTCAGCTGACAGTCGACCAACACCCCAGGTCCTTTTCTGTCAGGCAGCTCTCCAGCCACTCTGCCCCCAGCCTGTAGCGCTGCCTGGGGTTGTGAACCAAGTGCAGGACCTGGCACTTGGCCTTACTGAAACTCATTCTCAGCCTATCCAGATCCCTCTGCAAAGCCTCTCAGAAGGAATGCAAGTTAATTCACAATGCTGCTTTACACAGGTTGTTTGGGATGGAGGTTGTGAGTAACAGTTTACTTGAAAGGGATAGTACAGGCAAGACAGCACAGAGAGTGCTCCTATAAAGATAACTGTCATTAAAACTGAGCTTTCAGCAGTCTAAGGAACTGTACAGTATTATAAAGCATTTATGTGAATTCTGTTCCATACAGAAATATCACCACTGTATTTACTTTCACAATTTGTTTCATTTTTTAGGTGTGACATTTAATCAATAAATAGAAAATTTGAGAATTTCCACTAATAATCTTTTGTTTATGAAAACCTCTTTACCGATACAGTTCACAACATTTAAAATATTTCACTGAAAATGCTTTATATCTAAATAAAAACAAAGTGAAGTCTCTTTCCTGAACTAGTTGAAATCATACATATTCACTAATTGCTGGCAGGGATCTTCAGCTCAATCCAGGTTTAAGTCATACTTAAAAATCTCACTCGATAAAGCACGATAACTTGAAAGTTACACTAATTTCATCATCACAAAAAGATGTAACAACTTGCAGAGTTGAGTAGGATGTTTTTATTTCAAAAACTATCAGCAGTAACTTCAATGGCTTTATTTATATATGTCCCAGATGAGATTTGAGATAAAAAAGGAGCTTTTCTTTTGAATTCATCATTTCATAATTCGTTAAAGATGTGTACTCATGAAGATTAATATCTAAGCACATTAAAAACTTGAACGATCTTGGGGTGTTAGCGAAATAGTAAGCTGCAAATGTCCAGTTTTCCATGCTATTGCCAAGCTAGTCAGTCTTAACAGGTGGAGGGGACCAACACCCCAGCTGCTCACAGAAGGTTCACAAAGCTTACAGAAAGATTACTAGTTAGAAACCTCCAGTTGTCCCTTGCTTTAAAGGGCACAAATTTATCACAATATGAAGAGTTCAAGAATGATTCACTTGTACTTGTATAAAAGTAATATTATTTCTATGGGATTTTGTCAATAAGAGCTTTTGAGGGGATTAAGCACTGTTATTGTGGAAATGCTTCATTTGTTGAACACTTATATTGATCATACTATTTTACAGTACTTTGAGTATTGCTTTAGACTACGAAGGATGCAGTCTTGCCTTAGGAAGATTTTCTTTACTCCAGGGTTACTCCAAATGAAATCTGCTTTCTTACTCCTTTGTAGAAAAGCACATTATCACTCTAAGACTTTACTACGTACTATAGTAAACATTGGAGCAGTCATTCTCTTTCTGTTCATGTTGGAGGCAATTAGTTTTTCTGGAATATACTTGAGATACTTTCATTTCACCTTTGTCAGTTACAGTAAATAGGGAAAAAATCTTCACGGAAATAAACCAAACCACAAAGAATAGCTTACTCTGATATACGTAAACGAATGAAAGAATATACTACTACCTTTGATGAGACTATTCGGTTATCTGGAAACCTCTGTGGAATGTACGCTTCAGCGCCTGGAGGTGGTTCACGATGCCCAACATAAATAGTCCGACTGTCCACCCAATTCTCTTCTCCAGCACACTGTGGGGGAAACACAGCCACCATGTCAGTTCACTTAGTATTTCTGTAGTAAGATGAGCCGCACGTTGAATTAATTAACCATGTATCTCATCAGCAACACATACATAGGCATCAGTGTGTGACCCCTCACACTTCTCTATAAAAATCTCAAGTCCAGTAAAACACATAAAACTGAGTCAATTTCAAAAGTCTTGCCTTAATTGCACAGCACTTTCCCTTAACAAACAAAATAGGATTGACGGAAATTACTATTCTGACTTTTTAGTTTTGTAAATAAAAAAACAAAGAATGGCTTAATATTTTCTCACGCAAATTAGATATTTACTAAGAGTTATGTGGCTGCTACTCATTTTATCGCTGACAAAACCCAGCAGTAATTAAAACATATATATATGACAAGCACATCTCAACTTTAAGACTAGCCAGACATAACTTAGTACTTAATTTGCAGTAAAGTGAAACTGTGTTCTCTGAAATTCTAGTAATAACGATTTCCCCAGACACAAACAAATTCAGGGACTCTTAAGATTGCCAGGAAAAGACCTCAGCTTGTTAACTCAGATCCCTTGGTCTTTAAGGAAAGCTACGTATGCAAGTAGAAAAAAAGTACATAACCTAAAGTAAAATGTTCATATGTTCACATCATGAAACTCCACCAGACCTACAGCTTGCTCAAATTTCTATGCTCTCAATTCACTGTAAAAGGAGTACAAACCACTGTACAGAAGTATTTACATTAAATGATTTTTTTTGTTTTTATTTAGATGTTCGAGGAATACAAGTCCCTAATGGTCATCCTTTAGTCAACAGTCTTAATAATTCCAATCTACCATATGAAAAATATTTCTCAAGTACAAAATACATTCCTAATACTTTGTCCTACATAGATAAGCCCAGGCACCAGCTCTTCTAACATAATTATTTAGTCAAGTGTGCAGTAATTTAAATATTTAATCAATTTAAACTCAAAAACTCTGCTTTATGTTGCGGTGACGCATTTACATATACTTCATTAAGCATAGCAGAGGGAAGCTTCTTTTCTGCTTCTTCAACAATTACATCTATCTAGGATATTAAATATGTCCCATGAAAAATGCTCCTGGGCACTGGTACTGTCAAATGGCTACTTAGCAAACTAATACCAAACAAATACCAGGGGCAGTTTGGTAGTTAAGACAATCGAAGTATCACTTCCTGAAGCAGCTGGATGTAGCTGTGCAATTCTTGATAATAAGAGTGAGTTTAATCATATGGATGTGGTATCTTCTTTTCTAGCTAGTCTTCTTGTCAATAGTTCTGGGCCCATTTACTTTACTAGTACGACAATGGCTAATAAGTCAAAAATAACATTTAGTTCTCAAACTCAAAAAAATATTCACCCTAGCACTTCCTTCATTGGTTCATTTCTACATGATTATTCTACAGCCTTAAGTGCAACACATAGGTGAAGAATAAACTTTTAACATACATTATTGATGAAATGTATGTATAAAACCTTGCAACACTCTGGAAACCTGGAGCAGTTAAGCTTATAAAACAATTGTTCATGTGATATGCATGACTTTCCTGCGCGTGGGTGAGAACATAAAAAAATATAGAAAGAAAACCTATTGGACTCAGACTATTAACTACAGAATAGCTGAGCAGTCATGAAGTAAAATGTAAAGTGAAGTAAGAGGCTTAAAGAAAAGCAATTTCTGCTATCCCAAACATTTATACTCCTAAATCATTATTAACTCTTGTGCAATACAGAAAAATAAAGGTAATTATGTTCAGAAGCTACCAAAGGCCAAAATTACAGAACTAGGCATAAAACTAAAACCAAAGGTAAACCCAAAGTTTTTCTTAGACATTTTACTTGAATATTATACAAAGACCAACTATTTATGAAGACATAAAAGCAACAGCCATTTGTAAGACACACCAGTTGCCTAAATCCCATCTTATGCTAAACTCCGTAACTGTCCCTGACTGAGTGGGAGTACACAAACAACATTTTGCACACATCAGATCCCTCCAGTGTGGACCTGAAATTAGGATATGGGTCAGTTTAAAAATTACACTAGTTTTCCAGCCAGACAACTCCTCCAATATAACTGACTGTGCTTGTCACAACTCAAAAACCAAATTGCCATTCAACCTATTTTTGAAGACCAGGTTTCTTTCAGCAAGCCAAAATATTTTGGAAGGAAGCAAAGCAATGAACATTTTTCCATATTCCAACTTCCTTCTATGCCGAGCACAAAATGTGACATCTTTTATCATTTTATTGGAACAAAGTATATTTTTACCTTGTCGGTGCACTTGAATGTACAATGCACACAAATGATTTATTGGAACTTGTGCCAAGTAATACTCCTAGAAATGCAAGAGCGTGTGAGATATTCCCAAGTAGTAGATGAAATTGTACAATGTTTATTAATTTTTTGTTAGGAAGGGCATTCCAGACATAAAAGCAACACAAAGATTATACCTGATGCAGTTAAGTGCCTGAGTTCAGAGACAATTGCATAAAGGGCTAATGGGAATTCAACACATAAATCTAGAAACACATAACTCTAGAAACATTAAGAAGAAATCCTTTGGCTTTTCCTTCCGTCCCACAGGCCCAGTCTGACAATTTATCTCTTATATTTATTATGAGCCAATTTAAGACAACTTAACAAGAATATTATTAGTTCAAAAAAGCATTTTGTTTGAATTTCACAGTATAAATTGATCTTTATCACAACTCGGTTAAAACGGTTCTCTGTGAAATTACTTACCAAGCTAGGAAGTACAAAAGTCAGAGCTCTAAACAGCATTCTCCTGTACCACTACCAGTTTTTAAAGGTCTGATGGCCCTGGAGTATCCTATTAGCACTAAATAAACCAACTTAATGTGACAACCTAGAACTTGTATCCCAAAATAAAGGCTCGATAAAATGTACTTTATGCATCGATATAAAATCAAGATGATCTCATCTGTTAGTTTAATTGGATCTGGTTCTATCATGAATTGATAAATTCACTGCAAAAATACAAAACCATATCTAACTTATTTTTAATTATCTGCTGTCACAGAACAGGGTGGGGTTTTTTCAATATGTTAATAGAGAATAGAAAATAAATACACTTTACTAACTTAATTCAAAAACTTCAAAACCCCAAAACATTCACAATTCAAGTACAAAAATTTAGCAGGGAAGAGTAAGACTAAGTTTTTCAGTGAGGTAAAAGTGCAATGCAAAAAATAGCATGCATTATTCAGTGCGACCACAAGCAAACTCACTTGCAATGAAGTTTCTGCATTAGTTGAAGAAAAAGATGCTTTTAGGAAAACAGCACTAGAAGTCAGGACACATGCACAGAGAAATCAAAATACACCAATTGAACGTCTGGTAATGCCAACCTACAAAGCCAAATACATTGATCCAACAAATCTTTTAGTGTTCAAGTATTACACATGAGAGGTCATTTACAGAATGACACCAGTGTAACTGAAAAAAGCATCTGATGCAAGAACAAAGAACTGTAGTAACATTTATTAAGTTCTATTACTTAAGCCCATTAAGGATGTGTCCAAGAAACCATAAATAAACCTCAGCATTATCTGCTTCTATTTATAGTATAAAGCTCAATGTACTGAGACCTAGTTTCATTGGCACCTCAATGAAGAGTCATTACTTCGCTCTTAGACTTTCAAGAAGGGTCAGCAATACAGAAAGCAAAGACCAGCAAAAGCCTAAGTCATCTTTATGTAACACTAAATAGAGCCAGTTAACAGGATTATACTTTAATGCATGTATAAGCTCAAATATTCAGGCAGCTTATTTTTCCGATTTAAAAATCAAACTGATACTAGCTTGAGATTCACCTTCATGCTATTCTGTTAATTTTTATCTAAATTTAATTTAAATGAAAATATATTATCTGAAAATACAAGGGAGTTAGTATTTAACAGCTGACAGCAATAAGATGACAGGAAGATCCTTGCAGTAGCTTCTGGAAATGTAGCTGGCCTTAAAAGATGACAAGTCTTTCCAAGTATTTTTAGTAAAGAGATTTGATTTATGGTTTAGAAATCAATGGAAACACTAAACGACATTTCCTGACTCTCCAACTGAGCTAGTAATTTGGGCATAACTAGCAACAATCTTTGGTTTAAAATTATTCTCTCTCTCCAAATAATGCAAACACAAACCCTACTAAAGTAAGTTAGCGTGCATTAAGTACAGCTGAACACTCAGCTAAAATCTGCCCTGGCCAAACTCTAAGTACACTTAGTTAAATATTCTCTCCTACTTTATTGCTAAATGCTTTCTCAGAAAGAATCATAAATGGACAGTACACTCGAATCACAGATTTGAGAGCAATGAATTCTCAGCATCAACTATAGCCTTGTTCAGCCAGGCTGCAACTCAAGTTTGTTCACACAGAAATACTTGAAGCTCCTAAGGGCAGGCTTTGGCAACAGCCTGGTGTTTCAACAAAACATTATTATTTGATCTCAATAAACCAATTAGCGCCATTGTTAAAATTGCACACCAAACACAGCTGCTTGATCACTTTAGAGTTTTAGGATAACAGATACTGACAAGCTATTATCACTCAAAATCTGCATGAAGAACTAAATGTGCACAGTGTGGGGATACCAAAAAAACCACAAAACACTTTCACGTGTAGCATATTTTGCTCATTTAATTGGGTATGTTACAACAGCTCTGCACTAAAAATGCCCTCAGTTTCTGATTTTACATTCAGTGGAGAGAAACAACATCAATATCTCAGGAAGGTGTAATTCACCAAAGTGAGAAAAAAGAACTAATTTTCCTTTCTAATATCTTAGGCAAACTGCCATCTTCATTTATCATATGCTATTTACCAAACCTTGAGATCATCATATAATCTTATCTTTGTCTTCATTTGTCAGATGTACTGAGTACCTGTTCTTCTACACTTACTTGGCACCGTTCCGTAGGTAAATGTGCAGCCTTCCCCCTATGCAAACATCAGCACAGTGTACAAATTTTTATTTAATCTTTGCAAATCCAATCAAAACCACTATCCGTTTAAAGGCAGATCTGATCCATAGAGCATAAAAAGCAGAATCTCTCTAAAGAAATAAAAACATTAATAATCCACATTTCCTGTAATTGTAGGCAGTAAAAAAGATTGAGAATTGAAATAGCCCACTTTGCAAAAAATCTCTTTGTGGAGATTAAGGGTGAAATTCACTTGAAGGATTTTAGTAAGATTTTAAATATTAGGCAAACTCAAAGTGCTCTATATAGAGCACTTAAGATTTACATTTTGTTCACAGCATTATATCAGCCCTCTGTATGAATGAACCAAGTTCAGAATGGAGTGAGTATAACTTTAAACGCTGTTAAGACTGTTCTTAGATGTTTCACATGAATATACATTGGTACAGATGAAATAATTCCAACATATAATTATCAGATAAATTCCCTATAAGGTCTTATAATCTGAAAAAGGATTACCTCAATATTAGGTACCGTAAACAGAAAGTAAATTATATAATGTGTCTATAAGCCATATAGAAATATGCCATTAAACCACTAATTTGGTGGAAAACCAAAATGCGGTACTTCAGAAGCAAAAACCAGAGCTCTCTCCCAGAAACTCCTACAACTAATTAATGCATTTCCTATGGGACTTGTCACTGTCATGGGATCTGTTGCCTTGTGCTGTTGCTACAGAATATTTACTATTGCTTTTCTCTTCTGCAAATGCATTTAAAATCTTTGCATGGTGATTTTCATCAGGAACAACATTTGAAAATAAAATTATCTCAAAAATTGCCTAATGAATCACGTAATGTTGGACATAAATATATGCAGAGGGAGAAGAAAGAAAATATCATAAACACTCCTTGACTTCAAATTGGTTATTTTTATTTACAAAACTCAGGTAAGGGATGTAACATCTTAACTACAGAAAATGGTGCTAGGTCCAGAAGTAAATTTCCTGACCAAGTCACACCTATACAATTTGGTGGATCCTGGTTTTCTGATCCATCTTTCCATTTCCTGCAAGTATCTTATGCGTAGAGGCAGAAGGGGAAGTGGCTTCATAGCAATAGGCTAAAAAAGTTTTATGAAATTGCTTGCAGTTGGAAAGAATAAATGCAGAAATACAATGATAGAACCATGTAAAGTTCTATGATTTGCAGCTATTAGAACAAACATGCTAACACAATGGCAAATATTCTACAAAACAGCAAACAGTACTCTATTTAGCATATAAGGTTTCTGAAGCCATCCTAATACAGCTATATTCCAATCATGTCACATCAGTTTGCACAGGGACATTCTAATATAGCACTTTGTAGACAGTACAATTCTCACTGATTTCCAGTTTAGAGCAATCCTTTAACTGAATTCCACATACTCTATACTTAATTTGTTAAATCATTTGACTTCATGGATGAGAGGGCCCATGGGGGATATGGTGTAGGGGAGAACTTTGTAGAGTAGGGTAGGTGGTTGAACTCTATGATTCCAAGAGGGTCTTTTCCAACCAAAATGATTCTATGATGTGTGTTCCTCCTAAAAAGAGCTACAGTAATTCTTCGTTTCAAATACATAAAAACTAACCCAAGTTATTCAGGCAAGATTAAGATCTTTCATAAATGGTCAATTTGAACTCCAAATATTGGTGACGTGCTGGCACATTAGGTATAGTTACATGTGATGCTTGTGCTTTCTCTTCAAGAGAAAGAAACATGCTCAGTTTCCCCTGTATTTCTATGAAAAGTAGCAATAAAAGTGAAACATAAGAAGCCTGCATTCCTGAAGATGCAATCTTCAACCACTTTTAAGGAATCACTGGGATGATAGTTAAAAGATATCTGTGAAATATGTGAATTAGTGGTCACAGGTGGAAAAATGCTTTTGCTTCATTCCCCTCCCCCTCCCCCTTCTCCCACTGTACTGGTTCTGACACATTTTTCTCCTTGCTGCCAATGGGACAGGGAGATAGATAGCGTGCCTCCTTACATGTCTCCCCAGTCCCAGTCAAGAAGAACTGCTACATGGAAATCCTTACAAGAATGTCTCACTTGCAATTAGAAAGGCAAATAAGAAACAGACTATACTGCATACGGAAGTGATAAGAGAAGCTAGAAGGGAAAGCGTCATGTTAAGACACATGATATTTGACATCCTTAGCACTTAAATAAATTATATCTCAAGTTTATATCTAAGTATCTCCAGGCCAACAGCTGAAATTAAGGTTTGTGGAGAAAATTTACAGCTTCCTTTGGTGCTAACAAAAGCTGCAAAACAACAAGAGGAATTTTATTTTCTTGCTAGGCAACTAAAAGCCACTAAAGATTTGCATGCAGTGCTAAACTCAGAGTACCTGTAAAGATACTTAATAAAAAAAGATACTTTTTAAAAGACAGCTGTGCAGACACCTTAGGGTTGTTTGTTGTGGGATATTTTTTTTTTTTAAACTCATTTAATTGTCAGGAAATACTTCTATTTGCAGTAATCCATCAAGAACTTTTCTAGAGAGATAAAAATTTTTAGGTCTGAAAAATGAAATTTTAAAATATATTATTTTTAGACTCTAAAGAAACAGGAGGATAGAAGGAAGCAAGCAGCAGACTGTTTTCATTCATCAAGAAATAATACAAAAACAGATACGCTGTACTGTGAAGATACTAAATTATTGAGAAAAATTAAGTAAAAACACCTGTCAACCTTTTCAAAAGCACAAGTTAATGCATATGGAGACAATATGCACTGGCAATACTGACAAGATCAGATGCAACTGAAAGTCATGTTCTTAGTGTTCTTAAGAGTTAGTGGTGTTCTTAGAGGAGGTTCAAGTTATTCATAAGGAGACATATTTTAAAAATAACCTTTACATTTAGAGTGGTAAATTACCATCAGCCTTCACATTGACATAATCAGAACTTGCCAGAGGGACAATACCTACAAGGATTTTAGAAAACAATGAACCTAATATTCAATTTACTTACCTATCTTCTGTTCACTCTCAGTAGTACTCCTCTTCAAGCATGAGCTAAATAAAACTCTGTTTTGTTTTTGGTTTTGTTTTTCTTTTTTCTATAGGTACAATTCCCGCACCATTATGACAGTCTTGCAAGACCCTCAGGCCAAAACTGTACTATAACTACACTTAAATAAAAAAAGCAAGGGGCAGAGTCAAATTTCTGGCCTGGATTCCAAAACAAAGACAATTATGCTTCTTTACACTTAGTACATGGGCTGTCAAAATGTCTCATCTATGTTAGCTGGTTTCTGAATTGTTCAGGTGAGCTACGGTCAAAAAAAAAAAAAAGTCAAAGAAAAATAGTTAACTATATCACTCTGCAGTCCACTGACACACAGCTGAGCAGGAGACCTCCCTATTCCTACTTTAGCTAGAAAACTATCATGCAGTTTTCCTGTCAAGAAGACATCTTCCTTCTTCCTTGTTATCTCTTGTCAGCACGTTTAAATCTACAACACAAGTTCACCGCAAGCAGTAACCACTCACTGTCCTGACAGTCAGTTGTTGTTAGAGTGTAAAAGGATTTTCATTCCTAGATGGATATAGAGCTAGTGAAACTATGAGTCTGACAGAAAGGTGGGGCTCTTCTGTGGTATCATCATATAGTCTAACAATTCATAAAATACTGGTCTTGCAGGCCACTGAGTCAGTGCCCAAAGAACATCCAAATGTTACATGAACTGTTCCATCCATAATAATCTAGGACTTTAGTCCTTATGTTATGTATTTGTACTGGAGAAACACCAAAATATTTCTTGTAAACTCATGTATAAATCTATATATCTTTACATAATTATCTATTTATACTTAGCTGATACTGTACTGTACAGAATTACAGCTTCTTAATGACCAGTGACTTGCTATTTAACACATTTTTGGGGTTTTTTTGCTACACAAAGACTAAAATAAAAAATAAGCTTCCTGGTGTATGTTTGTACCAATGCTACCATACATACTTGAGGTCAGGCTGCAACCTTATCAGAAGCAAATGCCCAAAGGCAAATAAGAGAGAGAAAAACTATTACATGAGTGCTGCAGAAAGCAGTACAACTAATGTACTTAGTACCTGTTAGTCTTCTACACCTATACAGCTAAACCTAAATCCTCAGCAAAGTTAACAGATGCTGTGTTTTGAGAAATTTTCAAATTAAGATCTTGCTCACTTAATCGAATCTCTAATTTATCCCCTCTTATTAATGCCACACATAACTACCTACAGAAGTAAACACGTAAGGTGTAAATTACAAGCTTTCCCTGCATTATTGGTAAATTTATCAACAGCCTGGAAGCTCTAGCATTAGTCAATAGAAACAATTGTCAAAAACTATTAATAGCCAAATTTCTACTATAAGTATTTTGCCATATTACCTGCAGTGTAACTTGCAAATTATATATCTCACTTTTTTTTATATGCAATTGGTTTTGAGAGCTATTTAAAAAGTAACGTAATCATCCCAGCATGCCCATACTTTATCTTGAAGAAATCTTGTCCTTATAGTTAAAAAAATAAATTTGGCTGTTCAGAATAACTAATCTATTATTCGTCATTAGAAATTACCTAACGTTTTCCTTCATCTTCTTACTTTTCACTGCTCACCAGCACCAAATCCCATGTTATGTAAATTCAGTTTGGTGAACACCAACACATAGACACATTTTGATAAGAGAAAGAACCCTAACTACAGATAGTCATAAAGGTTAATGAAACGCTCATTTGGAGCTATTTGAAAAACTTACTTTCAAGCTTCAAAGTCTTATATAATCATACAAGAGTATTCCAGTACAGCTCTGGCATACATTATGGAATATAAAATATTAATCTACTAGTTCTCCCAACACTGCAAAGCGATGCCATATGTTGAAGTATTTGAGGGAAAAGGTCAGACACCAATTCAAACTCACAAACAAACTGTATTTTACAGTTACCTACTATTACACAGGAGTTGCTGATGAAATATTACATTCAATTCCCATACATGATAGTGAAGATCTTTTAATTTTTCCAAAAGTACCAGGCATCAGAATCATAAATCTGACTTCAGACAAAATCTATACCTATGAAAACAAAATTTTTAAACTTATAAAATGGCATAAAGGACATTCAACAACTTTGCAGTAGCATGAGCAAGTCTACTCGAAATGCATAAAAAAACCTTTATGACACCAATAACCACAAGATTCTAGAATCCCTTTTGTTTACACTGCACTTGAGGAACCCGAATTCCACAAAGATTAAGTATTACCTGACAGTTCCTTTGATGTATTGAGCTTTTAAATATTTACTTTTACTCTCAAAGAACAATTCTAAGGACTTGCGACTGAATAATATGAAATACAATAAATATTTCACAACTCCTTCCTTTTACAAACATCAAAAAATTTATTTCAAGAATACTTCTACAGTAACCAGTCAAATATTTATAAAAAGTAAACTAACAGTATATGATACTATTCATTGTATTTCAGAAGTTGGATATTCATACAAAATTATTGTTTTACATTATAGCTATTTCATTTGTCCTATGTCCTAGTCTCAGAAAAAAGTAAGCAACATTTCCAAAAATTAACCACAATACAAAATAAAGGAAATTGACCGGTCAGTTGGAAGGTAGCACCAGTTGCTATTAAAAAAAAAAAATAAAAGTCTGAAGTGCTCAGGACATATATTATACAAGTAATTACATAGCAAACTTCAGAAATCAAAATAGCCAGTGCATAGTAGTCAAAACTGTAAAAAGTAAATACTGTAACTAAACTCTTTGTTAATCAAATTCAGAGAAACTCCAATACCTAACTAATCATTGAACAAAACAGGACACTGGAAATCAAGGACAAATTTTCAGTTGTTACCATCTTAAATAGTTTCAGTGAAGACTGGGTGAAGTTTAAACCAAAGTATTACTAATAATTCAGATGGAACTTCTCCTGATATAACAAAGCTGAGGAACACTCAGCTTTGTTAGCTTTTTCCCAACATATATTCAGTGACCTGTATGATACTAGAAGTTGATGCACAATGACTGGCCATGCTAAGTAGACATTCCATGTTTGTAAAATCCAATTAATAAAAGCATTAACAATAGTGAGGGAACTCACTGTAAAGTCAACGTGGTATGCTCAACGCATCTGAAGTCAAGTTCCAGTATACTCAGTACAGCGTCAATGACTGTCTCTTGACCAAAATTAGGGAAGGTATAAATAAGTTAATTTAGTAAAAACTGTAGCTACTTTCCACTTTAAAATGTAAATGACACTCTAGCATTTACCTATAGCTTCTTAAGCATTGTCTTAAATAATGCTATAAGGCCAGTATCAATGTAATTATAGAACATGGGGAACATGTTTTTTTAAAGCTTTTGATGCTCCATGTATCTCCTTTTATTTATATGTGGAAGAAGTGTCCACATGCCACTTTAAACTATCAAAACTGTTGTTTCCTTCATGCAGGAAAGCAAAGATACTTTTAAAGAAAGATCTTTAATAGCAAGTTTAGAACTGTACTGTACATTAAGATTAATCTATTCTGAGCGGCAATGATTTTCATAATAAAGGCAAAGGAGGTTATGCAGCTTTGTCTGGGATGAGACGATAAGTGTAATCTCAACCTCCACATGCTTGCCATTCAGTGATACAGAAAAGGTTAAACAACCTTTTGATGCTGTGCGTTCCTATTCAGCAGCAAAACCATACATAAAAACACAAGAGAAGCCACCTACTTCCAGGCTTTGATTTACTGCTGTGACTTCTTTGATACAGGGAGGGATGGAGGCAAGAAGTTATAATACATCACTCTCCGAAAACAGATTGTGATGGGACAGTCTCTATTTGCCATAACACTCTCTTTCTCAAGACTCTAGTAATCTTTAAAAAAAAAAAAAAAAAAAAATCTCCTTTTTCCTTGGTCAAACTTACCCCACAACATTAACTCACATCCTTAAGAAGCTGGTGAACTACTCCTATAAGAAATGTTTCTCAGACTTCTAAGACTGATCTGCCATCCCTTCCCTTTGTTGAAAATTTAGCAAACAAAAAATAAGTTAAAAAAAAATCCAAGCGCATTTTCTTCTCAATAGAAAACCACAAAGAAAACCACCATAAGGCAAGAGCAGCTTACAGAAGACCGACAGTCTCACATACAATAGGGGTTCCCAATATGTGGGGTAATTAAACTCCCAGTACAGAGTACATGCTGACAGGAAACACCTTTATTTACCAAACTTGGAAAAGCATATATGTACTTGAGGACATCAGAGGCCCCACAAGCCCTTCAAGAACCGAGCAAGAATACCAGGCTTGTGGATAACCTCTATGACAAATTATCTTAAAAAAACCCAATTAATCTTTATATAGAAGAAGGGTATCTGGGGGCATTACTTCAACTGAACAAGTAACAAAAAACATTTAAACCAGAAACATCAGGATTATCTATTTTAATCTGCTGTGTATGACAGGCTGAAGGACATACAAACTGAAACAGCTAGATAATAATTTAAAAGGGAAAGTATTTAATATTTTTTCCTTCTGCAACATTCTGTTGAATGTAAAATGTATACACATACTTAAGAAATTGAGTTATTACAAGACAAAAGAAAATATTTTTAATACATTATTTTCAGTGTTACCTTTTTATGTTCGGGGTTTTTCTGTGGGATTTTGTTTTGGTTTTGGTTGGTTTTTTTTTTTGAAGATTTAGCTTTTATGCTCAATAGCTCATCTATTCACAGAAAACAGCATGCACCCCAAACTGTCTTTTCCTGTTTGGAATTCTGGATCCAGTCCAAGGCAGAAAAAACCAAACTGCAAATCCTCAGTTGCCACAAAACTGGTTAGGAAAAGCAATAAGGAATTTTGAACTAGTTTGTCATGCTATTTTTTTTTGTTTGTTTTTACATCCCCATGTCCTCAAAATATTGAAGTTTAAGGTGAATATATAATACTCTTATTATACTGTAACATATGCTCCAAATATTGCTTATTTGGAAAATACATGATCATAACAATTCTGTACTTTGATTCACACTTCCTTATTCATAGATCTTCTCAAATGATTATATATTTACTGAGCAATATGATCTGACATCAGAGTTCAAACTATAAAACCGTCCATCTTCTGAGCAGAGGTTTGGACCAAACAACTTCCACAGATAAGGTTAATTGATTGGATAAAATGCCAGACAAATGCCTACAATTCAGTGATTTTAGGAGATGTAATTTTATGCTATGTCTAAAACCAGCTAACATGAATTTATTTCTACCAGGCCAATTTCAGTAACAATTATGTTTGTAAACACAAGCCTGAGTATTACAGACACTTATTCTATCAGGTAATTTTTTTATTGTAAGCCTTTAAGAACACTGAAAGCCAAAGGCAAGACCCAAATCAAATCAGAAATCATTGCTCCAGACTCTTTTTTTGTTGTTGTTCCCTCCAATATACAAAACAACAGAAGATACTCCAAATCCCGCTTCAGCCATATCACTGATATACATTCATAATGAATGAGATGTTTGGCTCCCGCAGAAGAGCATATTATCAGTTTCATAAAATCTGCATGTTTCCAAATGGTTTTGGTAATGTGCTGCACGCTTCAGGATATGTATCCTACAGACAGGATCAGCTGTCCTAAAGGCAGAGAAGATGGGGCAAGATACCAAAATTATAGTGCCAAAAATAAAACTTCAGGCAATAGCCCAAGAAGTATTACTACAAATGAGATGACTAATCCCTGGCAGTGCCCTGGTCGGCAGTACAATGTCTTACTGGAGTTATTTCTGTCTACTTCCTAAAATGTCCTCCCCATCCCCCTAAATATAAGATTTACCCCATAAGTAAGAGATGTAATTTCAGGAGGGGAAAGTAATTTACTTTTGCCTTCTAGAAACAATTATGCTTCCTTGGTTTTAGGAAGCATTCTATAGAATAATTCTTTGTAAATAAAATACAACTACATTTAATAAACACAGATGGGAATACCACCACAGATCCCAACTTGAATTCTCTTAGGAAGCATAGTGCCAAAAAAACCCCACCAATTTTTCTTATAAATAGTCAGCTATGACTAAAACCAAGGAAAGCAGAACATATTTTCACACTAACTTTACTTTTCAGAATATGACTGCATCTGAGCCCTTGCCACAGCAGCAGTATCAGTTACCACATCCAAAAACCATGTCCCTGAAAGCCTAGTGCAGAGAAAGATCACAAGCTTATCAGTTATCCTGTTAAATGTTCTAGTTTATGTGGCTCCTACGTGAATTGTACACTGTAAGTTGAATTCAAATGGGGTGCATGCTCTCACTGTGAAAGGTAAGTACTTGCTTTGTTTCTTAAGGTAAGTTGATTATCTGCTTATGCAAGAAGCTATCTGGTGGCAGCTGGAATGTTTTACTTCAGCTGAGCTACTGCCTCTAGTCACTGGGGCACTGTGAGGTGGAAGTGGCACTGGACTTTCCTTCTGACAGTAGGTTAAGTCATGTTCACACCAGTTTGAAGAGTTCTGGCACGTACAAGGAATAAAGATATTGTGTGGCAAGTTCTATCACAAGTGAGTTAAATGTGCTATTGTTTTGAATAAAAAGAAAGCTTGTAGTTCTCAGGGAGATGTATTACAGACAATATTCAAACAGTCAAAGAACATCAGGTTTTGTGGAGGTTTTTTGGGGAGGTTCGTTTTTGGTTGTTTGCTTTTTGGGGTTTTTTTGCTAAGCTTATTGGCTTAGCAGACTGAAGTACCTTCAAGAACAAAATTATTTTATACCGAAGCCTGAAACTATTTCACAGTTGAAAATATTTTGAACAGATAATAGCATATAAACAGGTTATCGTCTTTTTTTGAAAAAAAAATATTATTAGTATTGATTTTAACTCTTAAAGTATTCAAATTTCATATAATACATTAATACAGAACACTCGGGTAATACTCAGATCTGGATTTAAAGACAGCATGGGAATTTTGTCTTTGACAGCATAGTGTCATAACTGTGATGCTACTTGCTTTAGGTTGTCCATTATATGGATTGTACACTGCCTCAGCAGCCTGTGGTTATATGGCATGAAATATTAGCACTTTTCAATACGCTTCTCAATTTAATCAGTGTAAGGTAATCCTTCTAATTCTCCAATGCTATCTTTGGCTTTTTATTGCAGTCTCTCCAACATTTAAACAGGTTTCCTATAATGTAGATACCAGAACAAGGAACAAATAGCATACCAGTTTCATGCTTAATGGTACAGAAATCTACTTACTCTAATGTTTCCATTTTAATGTTACATAATTATTGGAGGTAAGTGAAATATTATTTATAAATCCTTTTGTGCTTTGTTTATACATCTGCACAGATATGAAACTGGACAGATGGGAAAGGATTTTCCTCAAACGTGATACTATCTGGAAACCTTGTGGGTAAAACAAAACAAAAACAAATTCCACCTGGTAATAAATATTTTAGCTTCAAGAGGAAACTGAGCATTTTTCCCCTTTTATTCCCCTACCTTCATATTAACTTCCTTACCAACATATCCACTCTGAAAATCTAGACATTTCTAAATATTGTAAAGATCAATATAGCATTTGATTTGCCAAATATTCCATAGAATGATCTCATTACAAATGCATAGTTTTGTCTCAATCTCTTGTGAGGTACAGTCTTGGCTTACCTCTCTCTCAAAGAGAAAAGGACCAAAAGGCCACCCACGCTCATGAGCTTTTCAAGCTCTCCAGTTCAAAGAACAGGAAATACCTTCACTTCATACTTTTTCACAATTTATTCACAATGGGATTTTTCTAAACAAATTAAATTGAAGACTGATTGGTGAAAGAAGAGGCTGAGGGTTATATATCAAACAGATTAGATCTACTTAATAGAGGGCCAAAACATAACAAGATGTATGTCCCTGGGAAGAAGCCTAAAGCCAATAGAAGCTATCTGTAAAGACATTAAACTCCCCAATGCTCTCTCTTGTACTTACAATCGGAAAATAAAATATCTGTTCTGTAAGGAACTGTTAAAAAGGGAAAAAAACAAAGAGAGGAAAAGCCCATACAGGTTAAAAGGCTTTGGAGAACAAGTAACATGTTAAGTCATTGACCAAAGGAGGATATACAACAGGGTAAGCCCACCTCAGTACCAGCCTCCAGGCTGCAGTCACTCATCATGGCTGTCCTGGACTGGCCATCTGATGGCCACCACCAGGGACCCTCAGAACCTTCCAGAGGCTCTGTACATTAGATCCAAATATAAGGCAAGGCTCCCAAAATGGCAAGAAAGATACCGGGGGAAGGGACAGAGAGGCAGCCAAACTAGACATACTATGGGGAAGGAAACAAGGAGCACCTGGTCAGTGCCAGACCCGGCACTGAGAAGGTGCCGAGAGACACAGCAGCACCCAAGAGCACACAGTCCCCAAAACCCAAAGGTGCATGTAGGCAAATGATGTAGTTTACTCTTAGATGGCTGCAAAGCCCCTGCCGTAAAGACCAAGAAACCTACAGAGTGAAAGGTGAAATTCCCCCCTAATCTTACAAGGGACCATCTGCAGATGCCCTTTCCTTTAAGCAGAATCACAGTTAAGTCAACTGACAATTAGACAATTTGATTTGTGGCTTTAAACCACATTTAACCTGTATTCATATTCTTTGAAAACTCATTGACACTGTGTTCTTAGTTTACCTTTGTCTCTTATACTGGTACTCAAAATGCCACAAACTAATGAGCTGCCTAAATTAAATTTTGAAGGTCTTCTGATATTGTATCTTACTTTGAAATATATCTAACTGTGGATAGTATCTTTGATCATCTTGCAAAAGTCTTACATCTCACCTATTTCATATAGAGCATACATTTAGCTAGCTTTCTGCTTTGGTCTATTCAACATTAGTTAGGTAGTTCCAGTGCCTCTGAAATGATCACCCACCAAAAGATCCAAGAACACTCTTATACCTTTGAAATCTTTCCAAAAAGCCTATTTGTCTTTTATTGCTAGCTTGTCATTATTGGTTGGTGCCATTTCCTTCAAAAATAAGTAACACTAAAACCTATTGATTTGAGAAGTTCCACTCTGGGGACCTCACATTAAATTCAGAAAAATGATGAAATTTATTGGATTGTCCTATCACCTTAGTTAAAAAATTCTCTAGGTTACAGGACAAGGCTAGGCTGAGAAAAGAATTACATTACTAATTCCTTAGAATTAATAAATGAAAAGGCCCATATTAAACACTCCTTCCAGTCACAGCAAGTAATAGATTTGGTGTGTATTACTGTCCTCATTTTTTCCCATTCTTCTATATTGCAATAAGAGAATATATCACAGCTTTTGCAAATCAGCCCTAATTACAATTGCTTCCAGTGATGCAAATAAGATAAAGTTACGCAAGATTGGTCTAAAGGGTTTATTACCACTTGTCAAAGCCCCAAAACTGAAAAGAAATTACTAGCAGATGTCCATTTTGGGACATTTTGAAACTCACACCCTCTCCAGACACTTTCCTTTCCCTGCTCAGGCCCTCTAGTAATGTTCAAGCTTTCTCTTTAGACATTCCTAGATGGACGTAAAATACCAATACACCAAGATTATAAGTCAGTGCTGTGTCTTTCTTCCATTACCAGATATATCCAAGAACCAAAACTATATATCCAGTTTTTATCTTGTAAAGAGTGCCTATAATAACTGCATCAGCCTGGTATTTAAAAAAAATAACTTGGTAAGCTTGGCCTATTACATAGGTTTCCTTAGCTACATCTCATATAAAACTAAATAGTCAACTGAACAGAAATTAAAAGACAAAACAACACAGAAAAAAAAAACCTATACAAGCTGAGCAAGCAAACCTCACAGCAGAATCTAAAGGTTCCCTAGCTCAGGCTCTAGAGAATTCAAGAGGATCAATTTCCAAGGTCAGATGACCTTCAATATCCAACCTTCAAGCACAAACAGGAGTCCAGCAGAAAACAGGAAAGTAGATCATGTCTGGGGGAAAGGTTATTTGGCCACAGATCATTACAAAAATACAGCTAACCTTAAAAATTCAGCAGGTTGTGAGACTTTTCTAAGTACCACGCTGTTACACAAATCCTGTCTGCTCAATGACTCTATTTCTACTTCAGGTTTTGAAGGTTCTGAAGTATGTTAGGCATGATAACAAACATATTTGAAGTTGACAGAACGTGGTTAAGGTAAGAATAAAAACCTACATGCACAGATGGAAGGATGTGTTAGTTCATGCTTCCATAAGGTCCTTGTACTTGGCTTGTTATCATAAACCCAGAGAAAACAACAAAGAAACACCCAAAACACAAGTAGCCTCAAGTCACTTTAGTCTTCGGAAGGTCCTGATGCTTATCAGCATCACTTTCGTCTTCTAAGAGGGAGACATATAGTGCTGGAGAAATCGGTATCACTCTTCACTGAGAATTACTACTGTAAAGCCAGTCAATGACACAATATTAATTCTCATTCCTCATTGGACCAGAGGTCATCAAAACAACTAACTTAATGTCATTTCTACAAATGAAATCAGTATAGACAGCTTTCCACTGCACATCACCAAAAGCATAAAACAAGCAATGTAACTGGTATGATTTTTATGCCATATCACATCTAAGCCTATAAGCTAAAGAGACAGAAATCAAATCATGCTCAAATACTCGAGTGAACTATTCTATTTAAGAACTTCAAAAATCTTACACATCTCAATTAATTCATAGAGAATAAAACACCACCACATCAACTTCCCTCCCCATCACTTTTCTCTCCATGATGACTCCTAACTCTAACAATCTTAATTTAAACATGCATGAACCAACAAACAAATTGCAGAAGAGAAAATTACTCTCTGTGTGCCTAACTTTATCTGTACTGATGAAAAGCAACTTGAATCTCAGGCTTTTGGTTTTAACTCATGTTACATATATGAGTTAAATATATGAAGAGAATCCTCCCTCCCTTAACAGTTAAACTACTAGGTCTGAAGCAGCAAAGGAGAAGATTCAATTCATAATTAAAAAAAAAAAGTGTAGTAACTGATTTTCATATATATGATGATACTACAGAAAAAGTAATGTTTTCTCTGGCAGGCTTTGCCACCATCCCATGCAAATTCATCCTTCACTTGCAAGACTTGTTGTCCACATAACAGTTCAGTCGATTGCCTTGTAGTTAAAAAGGTACAACCCATGTCCTCTCTATTTCAAGACACAAGCAGTGTTATTTTATTGTGTATAGCCTCTTTCCTACATACTGCTCCATTTAGAGATCTAAAAGAATTTTTCTACCCCTTCACTTTATGTTAATACAAACAAAATAAAAGTGCTTTGTTACAAAACTATGCTGGCTTTTTTCTTCTTCGGAAAGCAAAGCACTTCTAATTTCAAACTTCAAATTCTGTATTTGGTAGTAATTGCATAATAAGAGATTAGAAGTTAACAATGCACCAACTGTTACAGATAATAAGACTTGTGTTGGAACAAGTTATTTACTAATATTCCATAAAAAACATTTGCAAGAGGAGAAAAATCAATTTATCTGCAAAAACAAACTGCAAATACTGCAGGATTTACTCTAGACCTTAGAAAGGAAAACTTTTGAGTTGGACCATCATATTAAATACAGTGCTATAGAGCATCAAGTTAAAAAAAAAAAAACAACAAGGTTTTAGTTCCATATATAGCTTCACTCCTAATTGTGTTAAAGCAACATGAACTAAGGAGCTATGGGAATTATTCAGGATTATTCTAGAAGAAAAAGAAATTTTTATTAATAAAAATGTTTCCTCTTTCATGAGGGAAAATTAAGCCATAGCATAAGCTGTTAAGTCACCCATACATAATACAATAAGCAACATCCTCTTATGTAACGTGTCACTTGCTCAATCTTTAATATAGTTTAAATTGCTTTAACCTAGATATATCAAAAGGGAAGCACACAACACAACCTCAACAGAAAACCAGTTTCTTTCATAAAGACATATGAAAAGATCTCTAAATACTACTTATAGTTTCATCTCTACGTTTTTGCTCTGTCAAGGCTGCTACATTTGAGTTCTCTTTCTCCCTAAAGAGTATCAGCATTTTAGTAAAATCCTCCTCTGCTTTTCTACTGTTTATATTACTCATTTCAGTTATTAGAAATTTCTTCCTATCATCTTCCTCTTGTGAAAGCATTTTTCCACATCCACACTGACAAAGGGCTTCCATCAAGAAGCCAGTCACACACTCTGTTCTTCCAACAGGCTCATTCTGTTCTTTGCCGATACACAGCAGTAACAAAAGACCAAGAAAATCTGACCATAAGAACAGTTTCACCTTGAGAATCTTTGCACTAAAGATTGAGTCAACACAAGAAAGCAGCCTTTAGGATATCATTTAATAAAGAGTAACAGAACCATGAGCTACATCCAAGATCTGACCAGCAGAAGGACCACACACTGCACTGTAGCATGATGTGCTATTTTTGTATCAGACCCCAAAAAACAATTAAGAGCACTGCATTAACTGTTCTCTGTGTGTGGTTTTTTTCCTATTCCACACATAGGGATTCTCAAGTCTGATATCTTTTCCTCTGAACCACAGCAAGAAAAGAAATAGAGCCTATAGTCCTCTATTTTACTACAGCAAACCAAATGAAATTCAGAGTAGAAAAACAAATTTGCTTTTTTGTGGAGAATCGCTTGATAATGGAAGCCTGGAATTTCTGTTGTGTCTGGCAGATACTGAGCTTGGCAAACATGCCGACTGGCCAGCAAAACAAAGGCTACATCTATAGCTATGAACTAAGCAGGGCTATGGCCTGGTTGAAATCCACACTATTGTTCACAAATAGCTATGGAACTACTTTACAGAAAAGTAGTAAATTTTGATAAAAAACACAAGTTGGGCACCAAAAGAGGACTAGTATACTATAACACCTTGAAAACAAAACCAAAAAAACCACACACACGCACAAAATGAAGACAAACCAAAAAAAAAACCCAAACAATCAGGCAGTAATATTTCATCATACAGAGTACAAGGTGAAGACTTTTAAGGACTAACAGCAAGAGTTGCAATTATAAACTGGTGGTTCATAGTTGGGTAAGAGCCAGAGGATGAGATGCTGCCTGTAGAGAAAGTATCGTACTGATGCTGTTATAGAAGGCATGGGTGAGATCTAAAAAACTTCTAGGTTTCTGGTTGTCTTCATTCACAAAATATCAACTTAAACTAAACAGCAAGTTTATATTAATAATCAGAGAGACATTTTTATGAGAAGAAACTAACCTCTCTTGGTCTAGGAAAATCTAGGAAACCTAGGAAACTAGGAAAGTGTGAAATAGGTGTGGCTGTTCTCTAAAATAAACTGGAGTAAGAAGTAATCACTACTATGTAACAGTAAAAGCTTAGTTTATGAACAGACATGGATAAATTGGGTGCTGAAACACCTGAACAGGTTGCTCAGGTTGGTGGTAGATGCCCCCTCCCTAGAAACATTCAGTGACAGGTTGGACAGGGCTCTGAGCAACCTGATCTAGATGTATCTGGTTACTGCAGGGGAGTTGGAGCAGATGACTTGAACAGTCTCTTCCAACCCAAAGTATTCTGCGGTTCTAAGACACCTGTAAAGTTTGACTGGAAATTAAATGAAAGCTTTAGCAAGGGAGTTGGACCAGATGATCTCTAGAGATCCCTTCCAACTCTGACAATTCCATGATTCCATGAAATTAAATGGAGTTTTGTAGGTTGGGGTAGAAGGGGAGGAATTAAAAAACTCCTTCTGACAGGAGGAAAAAGTCCTATAATTCTTAAGCTTCAACTAAGTTGATGGCAAAAACGCTGGGACAATTCACAAACAAATGCTGGCTGTCTAAATACGAAACTTTATAATCTGAAAGAAGAAAAGCAACAAAGGCATCTAAGGGGGGGAGGGGGAAAAGTACTGCAAATCATTCACTCAGACACATGCCCTTTCACTGAGAATTTTTTTAAGCCACCACCAACCTGCATATTTTTTTCACTGGAAAAATGTTAATCTTCTAAAATATTTTTCATTACAGAAACGTATTCCCTAGGAAAAATGACACTTTATTTCATGAAATGAAAGTCTTTGGAGAGTATTTTAGAACACAGCTTAGGAAAAAAAAAAAAAAAAAAATCACCTGACACATATATTTTCATTAAACTTTCACTAAATCCATCATCCCAAATTGCCCTCTAGTCTATGCTTAAAACATTCTTCCAGAAAACTTTTCGCTGACAAACATGACTAGACAGATGACTATACCTATACATCTGTATTTACTGCATATACCTATTGTGCAGTCAACAGAACCGGCAATAAGTCAGAACTGAAAACTAATGCACCCTGCTTATTATCTGCACTTTGCTTATTATCTGCATTTTGCTTATTTCAATTATCTAAGCCGAGCAGGCTGTAGCCTCGAATCTGAAAAGCAGTACACTTACATACATTCTCAAAACCATCTCAACACTAAGAACTAGTACAGCCTTTTCTAATTGCTATGAAACAGCTTTGGATACCAAGCAAACAAGCAAAATTCATTAAGACAATAGCACAACCCCATAATTTCAAGTTTTCAAGCTGCAGTTATTAAAATACCACTTGCTACCAATGAAGATACTCCATTTGTGATGAGGGCTACCATAGCTAATTTTAATCTTTTTATATACATTATTTTTAAGATTTTGGATGAGTGGCAGTATTCAACTGAACAAATCCCAGGGTTAAAAATAAGTGACATGGCCTTTCTTTGCTTAAATAAAAACCTGTTCATAAGACATCCGTGGATTTCTGTCCAAGAAAACAGACTGGGAGTATCCTCATAATATCATATGGGGATGACGTATGATGTCAGAAGTCTCATAAACATCTTCCTGTAATTATACTTACATTGTAATTACATTAGTTTTGCAATAGGATTTCTACATTTGCACTACATTTTCAGGGCTATAAAGGTGATGAACTAGAAGCACCCTGAAATCAGTCAGCACTGTCCATAAAGCAATCTGTTCTTCCTTCCAAACTCCCTGTTAAGGGCATTCATAGCCTGCAACACAGATAAATGAAGCAACTTCTATTCTTGCTCCTTTATATCAAGTCAACATTGCGTCATGGAGTCAGTCCAGATAGAAAAAGTGCTCCTGCTGCTGACTACACAGCTGCCACCCCAATACACAGGCAAGGAGTGAGAGGCCAAGGGCAATTCCACAGAAGTTTCTTCTGCCTCAAAGTGATGGTGCCTCTAGGAGGAGACATTTTGCATGTGCTGTAGTTACTGAAGCGTAGCAGGTTAATCTGGTGAAGAAAACCAGAGCATAAAAAATGGCATACAGTGGGAATAAGAAAGTTGAAGATGCACTGCTGAGGGAGAGCTCAGCAGGTGTTCTCGTATTGATGGGAAGGAGGCCTTGAGATCAGTAAAACAATGTCCTTATACGGTGATGTGTGTGTGGTGTGAAACAGATAGCAGTGCACCAAAACAGTAATGTTTTGTTAGCTAGGCAGGATAAACATTTAAATGTAGCCAACTGTATTGCTCACAACAGTGTACAGACATCCACTTGTAACCTGTGTAAAGAGTACAACGTGTGATCAAAAGAACAATATATGCTGGAAAAGTGAAACAATAAACATCTTCGCTTCACAACTTAGCAGAGCCTGTGTCTCATGTCACAGCATACCTGGCTAAACTTGATCAGTTATGGCTCATAGAAAGCTACCTCCTTCAGCCTTGAAAAGACCTATAGATAATTGATACGACAACCCCCCAAAACTTTAACATATTCAATCTCTTAAGTCCTCCACTATAATGATGCCCTGCCTGGAAGTGACAGGTGTAACCAGCATGCTTCTACGAGTATTTGATCCACAGGCCACCAAGCCCTGGTTACACAGTGGTTGCAGGCAACAACAGCTAAGGTTTTAGTGCTTCTGTAAACTTTCTACAGCTACCAAGTATGGTACTAACAGTATTACAGCTAGGCATCCTTGATGGCTCCCTGGGTATAGAAAGCCATGTACTGCAGAATCACAGAATCACCTAGGTTGGAAGGGACCTTTTAAGATCATCTAGTTCAACCAATAAAACAAAACAAAACAAACCCACAAAACTAAACAATAAAAAAACCACAAACAAACAAAAAAAACCCCACACACCACACCCAAAACAACACCAACCCAACAGCCATAGCCCCGACAGCAACGCGTCAACTCATCTCTTGAGTATCTCCAGGGACCGTGCTTCAACCACATCCCTGGGCAGCCCATTCCAATGCCTGACAACCCTTTCAGTAAAGAAATATTTCCCAGTATCTAACCTGAACCTCCCCTGGCGTAACTTGAAGCCATTACCCCTTGTCCTATCATCTGCGACCTGGGAGAAGAGACCAACCCCCACCTCTCTACAGCCCCCTTCAGGTAATTGTAAAGAGCGATAAGGTCTCCCCTCAGCCTCCTCTTCCCCAGACTGAACAACTCCAGCTCCCTCAGCCTCTCCTCATAAAGCTTATGCTCCAGACCCCTCACCAGCTTTGTTGCCCTTCTCTGGACCTGCTCCAGCTCCTCAATGTCTTTCTTGTGGTAGGGGCCCCCAAACTGGACACAGTACTCGAGGTGGGGTCTCACCAGTGCCGAGTACAGGGAGATGATCCCCCTCTCAGGTTCTACTCACCACACTGTTCTTTATACAGGCCAGGATGCTGTTGGCCTTCTTGGCCACCT
>BJBW01010043.1:10029-36842 GCA_004320125.1 Scolopax mira
ACAATGGTCCCTGTGCTCCTATTCCAGATAAACAACTACCTGACGGTGCCGGCTCACAAGCTGGATTCACCCACCATGTGCCGGGCTCGCATCGGCTCAGGTAGGTGGAACTCATCTGCCAACACCTCGCTGGGCATCAGGGCTCTTTGTGTTGTCCTGCACCCCCTCAGCTCCTCTGCAGTTCTCCAGCCCCCCCTGTCCCACTCCCCAGCGTGCGATGCCGCCAAGCCCCAGGGGTTTGCTGGACTTGAGTCCAAGCTCTGCCCGAGCAGAAGCACCCAGCTTGCTTCCCAGCACAATTCCCACCGGGATGTCAGCTTGGATGGTCAGTAGATCTCTCTGGAGCTCTCTCCATCCACGCAGCCACATTTCTGGCCGTGCCTCTCCCTGCCCTCTGCGGGGGACAGAACCAGGAGCGCTCAGCCCCAAGACCTGTCCCTGGAGTCCTGTCTTCTCCACCACACGTTTGCTTTGCCATCTTTGGTTCCTCCCATCCTACGTGTCCTCTCCTGCCTTGGGGATGGTGGGACGGGGTCTGACGCCCGCGCTGGTGCTTGTGGAGCCGGTTTTTAATCGGCAGAGGGCAGCTTCACCCCTTGCAAACGGCGCGGTGCGGGGAAGCAGGGCAGGGCTGGGCTGTCTGGAGCAGCTCCAGATGGGATGTGGAAATCAGGAAGAAGAATTAAACATCAGGCTTGGAAATCCCATAGGGCAGCCCGGACATCCCAGCCCCAAACATCTGGCATGAATTAGCAGGGGGTCCCTGAGAGCCACTCTCTTTTCCCTTCCCTTCCCTTCCCTTCCCTTCCCTTCCCTTCCCTTCCCTTCCCTTCCCTTCCCTTCCCCCAGGTTATCCTGACCCAGTTTGTTCATGGCACCATGAGACAGGCCCTGCCTGACCCCTTCTCTGCCTCCCCAGATCCACTGGCCTACGAACCCAAAGCAGACTCGGAGAACCTGCCCATCATCACCATCGACCCGGCCTCCCCACAGTCCCCGGAGTCCGTGGACCTGATGAATGAGGAGCCCAAGGGCTGCAGTGGCCTCCCGCCCTCACCCGAGGAGGACGAGGAAGGGCTGATGATGCGGGTGAAGGAGCCTTCCTCCCCGGGTACTGATGATGTCTTCACCCCGGGGACCAGCGACAGCCCCAGCAACCAGAGGATGCTGCGGTGCCTGAGCGACCCGGGGCCTCGGCCGGAGCCGGAGGAGGGGGAGCCCTTCATCCCCAAGGGGCAGTAGCAGCTGATGCCCGAAGCCTCACGCGACGTTTCGTACAGTTTCTCTCTCTCTTCGTCTGTTCTTCTTTTCTTTGCTCTCCTCTTTGGTTTCTTCTGTCACTACACTCCGGGTTCAGGAAGGGGAGACCGTCCTGGATGGACTGGGATCACCAGGACAGCTCTGCCCAGCAAACCCTGGGCTGCTCCCGAGGAGCAGGGAGGGGACCCCCCCCCGCCCCGGGGTGCACTGAGCTCCTCGGCCACCGTGGCCTGGGGGTGACAGACGATTTACGACCCCAGGACTGGGATTTGCAGGTGCCTCACAGCCCTGATGGGGCCTTCCCAGAGGTTGCCCACCCACTCAGGACCTGCGAGCGGCTCCTCGGGGTGGCTGCGGCCGGCGCAGAGTGGGCTCTGGCTGGGGGGCTATAGCAGGGGGGGGTAGGGGGGGCACAGAGGCTGCCCCACAGCACAGCTTTGCCTCTTCTCGGCTTCTGGAGCGGAGGGATGGGAAGATGGGAGCCAGACTGTACGCTGGGGCTGGTGGCACCCCACCATCTCACCCGGCATCCCGCCAGGGACCTCGGGCTGGTGCCACTGCTCCCTGCCTTGGCCACTTCCCTCGCGGGGCCGGTGGCCGCCCAGGAACCTCTCCTCCGGCCCTGCATTTCACGCCAGGTCTTGTTAAATAAATATCCTATAGCCATGCAAGGGGGGGAGAGCTGGGTCTCCCCCCACTTCACTTTGAGTGGCCCCGCAAGCCCGGGCCTCTCTGTCCCTCCTGGAACCCGCTACCTATCACCCGTAGGTGACAGGGGGACCCTCTGCCAGCCTCGGCCCCTCGCCCCGTGCCTGCCCGGCAGCGGCACCGGCTGCTCCTTAACCAAAGACGGCGTCTGATCTCCCTGGGCACGGGGACGGGGCACGCAGGGGGGGTGCATTTGCTATGGGGGGTGGGGGGCATTATTTTTCTCTCCCTGCAGCCAAGAGGAGCTGGGAAAGAGCTGGGAGACACCTCACCCAGCGTGGGGACACGTTGGGGCTGGGAGGTTGACAGAAGGGGGACAGTCTCCCCCCTGAGGGGGACGTCTGGGGGTGTCCTGAGCTGGGAAGGACCCATCTTTCCCCGAGGCTTGGCTGGGGGGAAGCGCTGGGTTTTTGGGTGACTTACAGCCCTCCTGGGGCTCTGGGTGTCCTCCATCATGCTCCAGCGTGTCACTTTGTCCCTCATGTGCCACCCAGCTCTCACCATGTGCCACCCTTGGCCATGGGGGCTGCCTCTCCCATGCCGTGGGCTGCTTGTCACCCCCTCCCCGGGGCAGGGAGGGGACAGGCTGCTTCCCCCTCCCCACGCCGTGCCTTGCCACTCATCCCCTCTGCCTCGCTGCCTTGGTGGGCACCCAATCCACGCACCCACCCACTCCACATCCCACCTGGGACCCCCGGGGACCAGTGTCTGCGGAGCTTGGTCGCACCGGGGTGAGAGCCCACGTCGCTGCCTGCGCCTGCCTGCCTGCCCTGCTCTGCCTCCAGGAGGAAAAACAAAAACAAAAACAAAAAGCAATGAAAATTCTCTTGTATAAAAAGTTAAAAAAAAACAAACACATGTAAAGAGAATCTTGGTTTTTATCATTAATAATAAATTAATGTTAATTTTTAGTGGGTTTTTTCCAGCTTCTACCTCTGCCACAGGGTCCAGGGTTTCCCAAATGACCTTGTCCCTTGGGCTCCTGCATCTCAGGATTTTGGTGTGAGGGATCCTTGGGAGGGAGAGGGCTGTTTTCCTCACTTTGCAGGGGGAAGGCAGCAAAACGGCGGATCCTTTTGCAGGGACATGGATGGTCCCATCACAGCTCTGAGGTGCCAGCTGGGCGTCCTGGGGCAGCTCTGACCTGGGAGGAAGGATCCAGCATCCCACTGTCCCTTCCTCCACTGTGATGGGGTTTTGAGGGGGTTAATTGCTCTCCCAGGGGAGGGGGCTTGGGGATATTTGAACCCTGGGACTTTTTTCCTGGCTTTCCCAGGAGCCAGGACTGAAGCCAAACTCTCCAAGTTCCCACCAGCATCCCGTGATGGGAGAAAGGAAAGAGGCTGGAGGTGGTGCCTGGGTGAGGGGCTGCATCCCAACCCAAAAATCTCCCAGGAAAGACCTTCCCAGCCCAGTCAGCGCTGGCACCTTGTTCCCCCTCCAGGAGTCCCCCAGAGCCACGGGTGCCCCCGGGGTGGCCGGAGAGCCTCGCTTTTGGGCAATTGCAATGGGAGCGTGTATCATCGCTGCAAATTAAAGCTCTGATTCAAGGAGGCTGTGACTCACCCCCTCGCCATCCAGCAGGCGCATAATCGCAGGCGTTGCTCATGTGCTTAAAATACCTGAAGCCCAGGATCCCCCGTGGCCCTGGGCTGGGACTTGGCTTGGCTACCGCACCCCCAGGGTTCCCCCCATGCCGAGGGGTCCCTGGGCAGGATGAGACGTCTGGGGACGTGGGGCAGGCGATGCCGTGGGGCCCGTGGCAGTGCTGGTTTGGTGGGTGCCAGCCTTGGAACCCCCGCGGGGGTTTGGGGGGCCTCATCTCTAGGGCAGCGGTGCTGATGGGGGGACCCCAAAGCAGGAGGGTTTGGCAGGAACGGGGGAAGCCGGGCCTTGGCTCTGTCCTCGCTGGAGGAGAGCAGCGGCTTTGCCATCCCATCCCAAAGGGTGGGAGCACCCAGAGGTGCTGGCCATAGCCCAGAGGCCAGGTGATGGCCACCCATCCTGGGCACAGAGGGGAAAGCAGGAACGTGCCCGAGCATCTCACCCGCCCCACGTGCCAGAGAGCATCACGTGCGGCCGCCCTCTTCATCTCAGTCATACCTTTAACGCGAGAACTCACCAAACCAAGGCATTTCCAGGATATTCTTGTTTCTGTCTTAAAGGGTGAGTAACTTTTTTTTCATGAGGAAGGACTAATGATCCCTCCGGGGATGGGCTGTCATTGCTGAGCAACTGCCAAAGCACACGCAACGCCGTGGTGCGTGTCCCCAACCCCCTGGTCCTGATGGTGATGCCCTTTCCCCATCCGTGACCCCCCCCTACGTCCTGCACCCCCCCAGCCCTAGCTCTCCCCACTCCCTCCCAAAACATGGCAGGGCCATGGCAGTGGTGCCAAGGACAGGGAGAGCACAGGGACCCTGAGAAGGATGGCCTTGTCCCTGCACACGCATGTGCCAATGCATTTAGGGTCCTTTCCGTAACCCCCATCCGTGGGGATTGAAGAGCTGCTCCCTCTGCAGCTGCAGGGATCTGCCCTCGCTGGGATGGCTGGGCTCCCCCGTGCCTCAGTTTCCCTCTGTGTGGTTTGGAGCTGCCACCACCCGCCACTGTGTCTGGGCATCACCCAGGGCCCAAAAACCCAAAGCAAAGGGATCGGTTGTGATCTCTACCAGGATCGAATTAATGTCATTAAGCCAGGTCGTCCCTTGTCGCTGCTTTAAAAGCACAAGTCCTGCCAAGCAAAACAGCACCCAGTGCCACGAGGAAGCCACCAAGGCCAGGACACACAAGTTGCTGTTCCTGCTGGGGGGGAACCCCAGGATGAGGGACCTTCCTGGCCAGTGACACCATGGGCAGCTTCAAGGGGGCAGCACAGTCCCTTCCCTGCTCTGGTGGCTCGTCAGTGCCCTATCCCCCTCCCTTATCCCCCTCCCCATGCCCTGGCGATGCCGTGTCCCCCCTGTGCTCCCCGGGCAGCATTTTCCAGCAGCCAGGGGAGGTGACGGGTGCCATTCCCCAACGCTGTGTCACCTGCTGTAATAACACCCTGCACTGCCTTTCATCTCAGGGCCTTCAAGGTGGCCCTCTCCGGGTCGAGGATGTCCCAGTGTCATCCCTCATCATTAATTCCAGGAGGCACCTGGGGATGTGGTGGGGTCTGGGGATACCCAGTCAGTGACACCCCTTGAGAGCAGAGCTGTGACACCCCTTGTGACAGGACTTGCTGTGACCACTTGGGGCCACAGAGGCAGCCAGTGGCACAGCCCTGGGGACACAGGTGTCCCAGCAGTGAGGATCTGGGGGCAGCAAGCAGTGGTGGCACTTTTGGGATGGGCTGTGCAGGAGCAAGTGGGGCTGGACGTGGATGTGAGTGATGGGGAGGTGTCTGGGAGCAGTGTTTGCCAAGGGAGGCTTCAGCCATGGCATTGTAGAGAGGTTGGTGCTGGTCCCTTCTCCCAGGTAATTAGCAATAGAAGAAGAGGGAATGGATTCAAGCTGCACCAGGGTAGGTTTAGACTGGACATTAGGGAAAGAATCTTCACAGATTCTTCACAAAGGTCAGATACTGGAATAGGCTGCCCAGGGAGGTGGTTGAGTCACCATCCTTGGATGAGTTTAAAAGTCATTTAGATGCGGTGTTGGGGGATATGGTGTAGGGGAGAACTTTAGAGTAGGGTAGATGGTTGGACTCGATGATCCCAAGGGTCTTTTCCAACCTAGATGGTTCTACGATTCCATGATTCTATGATGAGAAGGTCTCCACCTCCTGAGCCCCCAGCGGGACAGTGGTGTGTGTGCATGGGGTCGGCAGGCCAAAAGCATGGGGACAGCTCATGTCTGCACGGGGACAGCTGGTGTGTGTGCGTGGGACAGCCCGGGCACGCACAGAGACGGCCAGTTCGTGCACAGGGACAGCTGCTGTGGGCACAGGGACAGCCGCTGTGGGCACAGGGACAGCCAGCATGTGCACGGGGACAGCGTGGGACACAGCTGGTGTGTACACGGTGGCGATGCTGGGGACAGCTGCCGTGGGAACGGGGCAGGAGGAATGCCCCCCCCTCCCGATGGCAAGTGTTGCTGCTCCCCCGGGGCGACACTGGGTGACGTTGGTGGCTCCAGGAGAAGGGCTTGGTCCCTCCTGCTTGCTCAGGGAGTTGGCACACACCCTGCTTAATGTCGGGTGGGACGGGGCCAGCCCCACGCAGGTCAGGGAGTCCCCGAGACCTCACTTCATCTCCAGTTTGGGCTTTCACTCCCTGCCCCACTCCCCCAGCCCATCCCAGCCCCACTCCCCTGCTTCTCCAGCCCTTTTTTTCCTCACAAATCCCCCACTGACCAGACCATGATGGGTGCTGAGCGCTGCACAAGGTCCACAACACCCTAGGGGGCACCCCTTGGATGGGGAGGTTTCTGCCTCCAGCCCCCCAGCCACTCTTCTGACAACCCCTGCCCCTCTCCACACCCCCTGGCAGCAGGGTGCCCTATTCCTCCCCACACACATGCTGGGACACGTCCTGGCTCCTCCCTGGGTGATTTCCTGGCAGGACAAAGCCGGTGTCCCCAAGCAGAACCAGGACACTGCCACCCCCAGATCCATGGGGCAAGCAGGGCCACAGCAAACCCAAGCTCCCATCCCCCTACCCAGCCCTTGGGCCACCCTTACACCCTCAAAGGGGCTTTGCCACCCCCATGCCATCACCCGGGAGGCAGGATCCTCCCGTGTTTCACCCCAAGATGATGATTATTCCTTAATTGCCAACAAAACAAACGAATAAAGTCCGGGCTGGCCCTTGCTGAGCTGGAAGGAAACAGCCTCAGTGCCATTCCTGGTCCTGGGTTTGTTGCCGGCGGCTCTTTGGGATAATCGTTTGGTGATGGATGTTAACGAGCGGCTCAGCCAGTCGGGCCAGAGCACGTCAGCTCTTTTTAATGAGCTGATGTTTTCTCCGGAGCTGTCAGCAGCCTGTCCCTCTCAGCCCGGGCAACGCCGACGTGTATCTCCCAGCTCATCACCAGGCCACCGGCTCATCCCCCAAGGATCTGCAGCACCTTCTTTATCCCACCAGGTCCATGGCCACATCCTGACCCACCGCCCGGGGATGTCATGGTTGGTAGGGTCCCCCAAATTGCCCATGAGGTGCTGAGCACCCAGACAACCCTTCCTCCCACACCTGATTTCCCTCAGCTGGACCCCCGGAATGGGTGAGCAGGGCAGATCCTGATCCCTAAAGCCATTTGGCCCCTCTTGGCCTCTTGGGAAACTTCTTGATGAGGTTCTCTGGCCGAGAGGATCAAAGGGGTTTTGCAATGGGAGGCAGCAACCTAATATTTTATCAGGTTCCTTGGAAAATTGCTTTCCGGGAGGGGTCCCCTCCTCCTTTGCCCCAGTTTGGAGCCTCGTGAGGTGTAACCAGGAGCATTTAATCCTGACAGAGATGCCTGATGCAGCCGTACAATTACTCTGGAGAGCAAAACCCCACAAAACAAGGAGCATCCCCATGCAGACACCCCAGTGGAGGAGACTCCAGCCCCTCATGGGACACATCAGGCTGTCGGTGCATCGCAGGGTGGGGAGGATTTCAGAGAGAACCAGGGCTCAAGGCACCCTCTTGCCTCCTCTCCCCTCCAGCCCAGCTGTGGATGCTCCTAAACACCCCATTTTCCCCCAAACCCCAAATCTCCCCATCACTATGTGACTCTTTCCGCAGCCAGCTCCAGCTTCCAGCAGCAGAGCCCTGGGATATGGGAGAGGACAACCTGCCACCATCAAGCCTTAGCTTCAGAGATGGACTTTGCAGCTTAAAAGAGCTCTGCAACAGCCTCCCCAAGGCGAAATGCCTTTTTCAGGGATGTTTTTGCAAAAATCCCTGTGAAGGTATAAAACTAAATCGGTGCTGGCTTATTCCCCGACAGCGCTCGTGGCTTTTGAGGATGGATCCCAGCTCCAAGCAGGAAGGAAGGAAATGGGAATGATGGCTGCAGATGCAGAGCCTGGAGTCCTGTCCTGACCACGAGGCATTGGGCACCGGCTCAGCAGGGAGGCACCTCCTGGAAATGTCTCCAGGGTTAAATTCCGCAGAGAAACGAGCTCTTTAAAGTGATGGGAATTATTGGGATGAAAGGAAATGGGCAGCCGGCGGCTGGGAACACGACTGGCCTGAGGAGGAGGAGGTGGCTCAGACAGCAGCGGGGCCACGCAGTGGATTTAGGGGCTGGGATTGAAATTTTAGGGCTGGGAGAGCCTGGCATCAGCCTCCTGAGCCAGGGGGCTCCATCACCCTGGGGTGTCACCCCAGCTCTCCTGGGTGCCAGGGGTCCCTGCAGACAGAGGATGTGGTGGGACCCTGGGGACACTGACCAGGGTGAGAGGGGTGGGGGGTGTCAGGCTGGTGGGCATCGGACCGTGGGACACCAGACTATGGGGCACCTGTGGGGCATCAGATCATGGGATATCAATAGGGTACCAGGCCATGGGGTATCCATGGGGCACCAGGCTAATGGCGGGATCCATGAGGTACCTGACCATGGGGATCAGTGGGGTGTCAGATCATTGAGTATCAATGGGGGCCTCAGGCCATGGGGCATCGATGAGGCCTCAGGCCGTTGGGCATCAATGGGGCACCCACGGGGCATCAATGGGGTGTCCCTTTAACCCGCGCTCCCTCCCGACCAATCAGCGTCGGGATTCCCGCACGCAGCGGGCTGCGCCAGAGGGGCGGGACTCCCACCGGCCTCGTCCGCGCCCCCTCCACCCTTCACTCCGCCTCTTTCCCCATCCGCTTCTCTGATTGGTTATCAGCCCAGCCCCAACCTTCATCCCGAGCCTATGAGAGAGCCAGCGGGGTGTCGCGGCCGGGCCGGGATTGGCGGTGGGGCCAGGCCAATGGAGGCGCGGCCGCCGGACCCTATATAAGGCGGCGCGGGGCGCGGGCTGAGCGCAGCGCTCAGCGGAGCCAGTGGCGGGCGGGGAGCAGCGCGGCCTGGCCCGGTTTGTCGCAGTGTCCCCTCTACTCGGGCCCCGACCGCGCCTCCCCGCCTCCGCCCCGCCGCAGCAGCCTTCCTCTCAGCAAACCGCTTTTTTTTTTTTTTTTTTTTTTAAATAAAAAATAATTGTCCTCCAAACCCGGCACTTCCGGCTGGTTTCCAGGCTGTTTCCGGGTGATTCGGACTCCTCTTCCGGTGGCGTTTCGGCGATGCTGGTGGCGGCGGCGGCGGGCCCCGCTCCGGGCGCCTCGGAGCAAGAGGGAGGCCGCTTCAGCGTCCTGTCGTGGGAGCAGCTGCAGCGGCTGGACCAGATCCTGGGAGAGGCCGTCCCCATCCACGGCCGCGGGAATTTCCCCACGCTCTCCGTGCGGCCCCGCACCATCGTCCAGGTGAGGCCCCGGGGGGGGGGGGGGGGGGGGGGGGGTAGGCCGCGGTGAGGCCTAGGGGTGGCTGGGAATGGCGAAGGGGGGGCTTCCAGGCCGCGTTCCGCCGCCCGCTTGGACTCTGCCCCGTTTCCCTGGGGGTCAGGGAGAAAATAAAAGTGCTGAGGCGGCGGTAACCGGGCCCCGGGCCAACCCCCCCACCCTCCTCCCCGGGCACCCTCCGCCCTTTCCCCCCCCCACCCCACGCCGGGTTGAGGGCAGAGCGCCCGGGCTGGGTCCCCCGAGGGGGCCGGGGATGCTCCTGAGAGGGTGGTGTGTGTTTAAAAGGTGGCAGGAATGCATAAAGCTGCAAGAACCCTCATAGAAAGAGCCTTCTTTGGGAAAAATCACAGGCGTTGAAAATTCGTGCCTGATCCCATGGATCCCTCTTCGCTTCATCCCATCCTATATTTCCCCCCCCACACCCCTCCTGAGTGGCTTTTGGTGCCCAGTGAAATGTGGGTGAGGGGAAAGTGGCTTTTTGGAGCTGCTGCCACCAAATGGCTTCGTGCTGGTGGACATTTGTAAGAGGCAGTTGTTAATTTAAAGGTTGTATCAAATGTCAGTGTCCTTTGATTCTTGTCACACTGACTGTATCCTCCAGAGCCTGCCCAAGACTTCATCTCGTTCAAGAGTTCCTGTTAGTTTAACTATAAAGTAATAACTGTGTTTAATATTAAACTAACAATGTAGTTCAAATAAGCTGATGCATATTCATGTTTGGGAGGCAGCTTCATTCCTCAGTAATGACTCATCAAATGTAAAATCAGAGATGTTAGCTTCTAATTAAAAAGGCTATTCACAAAGCTAAAACCAAACTGGCTTTCACAATAAGCTAATCTCTCAGCTGCTTGAGAAATATTTCTACTTAAGCCTGGAAAAAGAAAGGAAAGGTGACATTTGAAAGACAGTTGGCTGTATAAAGGGAAGCCTCAGCTGATTTCAAATTCCTCGAGTTCCTGCTGCATCTGCTGGGGACAGAAGTGCTAAATCTTGGCTGCTGGAGCTTTAAACTGAGTGACAGACAAGAGCTACCATCAGGGCTCTGCCCTTGGGTTGTGCAAGGCAAGCTCAGCATTGTTAAAATCCCGGCGCAGTGCAGCATCAAATGTTCCACCACTTATTACTGTTTAGTTCCACAAAACTGAAGCAATTTGGTGCCAGAGCTGCCTGAAAAGGATGTTGCCACTAGCAACTTCAAACATTAAATAACTGAGGGCTGTAATTCTGAGTGACCACATTGGTGGACCCTGTGTTTAGGGCTGACTAATCTGAAACAAGTAACCTAAAAGGCAGTTATTTATTGCACATGCTCTTGTTGTGGGAGGTGGGAAGCGACGGGTCAGGACGCAGAGGCAGGGTTTGCTCCTGCCTGGCTGTCAGAGTTAATTACCTGAACCGCACGTAACGTGAGGTGCTGTTTTGGGAAGCAGGTCAGCAGCTGCCTAACCTTTTAAATATCCAACCCTCTGGGGAAAACGCATACCTGAACCCTCTGCCTGCAGCCGGGGAGATGTGCTTCAGGTTGAGACTGGTAGGCTGAAGCCTCCTGTCCTCGGGGAAGCAACAAGGCTCTCTGCAGGTTGAAGGGGGTTTTGTGGATGATTTGGGACAAGACTCACTTGAGTAGTTGGATTTTGGGGTTTTTTTTCCCCCCTCCCTTTCCTGATTACACCTCGCATGGACAGACCTGGGAAGATCCAGTAAGCTTGAAGCTTATGGGTCTGAAACCTGTCCCGAGCAGTGCCCAGGAGGGAGTTAAGCAGATGTTCTTTGGGGCCAGAAAATTAATCTGGAATGAGATTTTCTCCGAGCACTGGTCCTAGCTCTGCCTACAACGCTTTTGTGACCTATATCTTGTCTCACTCTGACCCTAATAGCACAAAACTGAACTCCACAAGTAGTGCTGGAGCTGTGCCTCGGGTGAGTGACTCCAGTGGCAGTTGGCAACAACTGTGCCCCAGGAACTCCCTTGGATCGACTGCCTGATATTTATTCTATACAGGGGAATTAACCCTGCATCTCTCTTAGACTTAAATTCAGTTTTCAGACTATCTGCCTCTGGAAACAACTGTTTTCATGGCTGAATTGGATGTTCTGGTAGGGACTTGGGACTTCTGATGGTGAATAGCTCACTGGTTAACTGTTGCCTGGCATGTGACTGTCACCATTGGGTTGGCGAGGAGCCCGGGCACATTTCTAGCCTGAGCAGCTCACGTCAGAGAGTAACAGGGGAAACACCAGCAGAGGAGCTGCACTGTGAGATTTAACAACCTCCTGAACTTTTGATTTAAGTTTAAAAAAAAAAATGAATTGGTTTGTAGCAAGATGTCTTCTGTTTGCAAGGGCACCTTGGGGCCACAGAAGCTCGCTGGGGTGGTGTGTTAGCATGGTCCCCAAGTGGTCCATGATGTGCTGTGGATGCATACTGTGGTCCTTCACCTTTGTGTGGTGTTTCTTCTAAAAAAAAAAAAAACTCATGCAGGGCCAGTTTTACAGCTGCTGAGTCTCACAGATTCCCCAGAATCTCACAGATGGTCCCCACACAGAACCATCTACTCAAGACCATGTTAACCAAGTGGGGGGTTCAGCCCCTCTGACAAGGTTTTGAATTTTTATGGGGCCTCTCAAATTAGGACAACCTCATGGGGCTGATTAGCCCGGTCAGACTGGCTTCTAGTGGTACAACTTGTCTATTTGTATCCCAAGCTTTGGCTCTTTCAAGCTCTAGTCTTCCTCCAAGCCCTGGGTGAGCAGGCTGGTGAGGTGGGACTTGCAGGACAGCAGGTAATTGCTGGCAAGAGACATGAAAGCAGGATGAGGGGTGGGAAGAGCTTCTGGTGGAAGATGTGAACTTAATCTTCCTGGGATCTTTGAGCTCAGTTAAAGTCAAATTATAAGCCGGTGTCCAGCTATTTTATTTTATGGTCTTGGGGTTATTTCAGCCTCCTGCCTGTTAAGTAATCGGGCGAGTGATTCAGCTTTGCTCTAAATGAACAAAGCTTTGGAGGCAGGGGTGGGTGTGCCAGGACTGAGCAGGCAGCATGAAAATCACTGGAGTAACACCCGTAAGATGAAAGCTGCCTCTCGCGCTTGATAGCGTGCCAAGTTCAGCATGAAGCTCTGACACACTGGAAATTGTTAGGATACACTTACTAGTTAGGACATGAACTTGCATACGCCTGGCTGGGGCTTTTGAGCACTTCTGGCATCTTGATTTGCCTTTAATGAGCCTTGACAGGCAAAGGGGCCGGCTGAAAGCAGGGAGCCACCCTGATTAAATCAACAGGGACTGCTGCAGACTGGGCTGCTGCCTTGTATTTGGAGTCCTTTTTGGATTGGCTAATCTTGGCTTGATGGCTGGAAAGGCTGGTAGTGACTGCGGGGCGATGAGCAGGCAGAGACCATCCCAAAAAAACGGGTTCAGATAAATTCTCAGCTTTGAGGGGGGATAAGGAAGCTGTACTGGAAGCAGAAAGAGCTGCTCGTGTGCAGAAAGAGCCCTCTCATGCAAGGGAATAAGGAAAGGAGAGCCACCCCCAGCTGCTGGCAAGACTCTGGATGCTTTCCAAAGTGACCTATTTCTAATAGATCAGCTTTTTATTTCGCTGTCTTGCACTGGAGTAACCCATAGAATCGTGGGGAGTGAATCCTGCTGCTGTAGCCAGCCTGCTCCAAGAATGCTTTCTTGCTTCTCACCGGCTCTCTTTGTGTCTCAGGTTGTCCGTAGTCGCCTGGAGAAGAAAGGAATCACAGTCCATAATGTAAGGTTGAACGGCTCAGCAGCTAGTCATGTTCTGCATCAAGACAGTGGTTTGGGTTACAAAGACCTAGATCTCATCTTTGGTGTAGATCTGAAGACCGAAGATGTCTTCCAGCTTGTTAAAGATGTGGTCATGGACTGCCTCCTCGACTTCCTCCCAGAAGGTGTCAACAAAGACAAGATCACCCCCATGACTCTGAAGGAGGCCTATGTGCAGAAGCTGGTGAAGGTGTGCAACGAGACCGATCGCTGGAGCCTCATATCCCTCTCCAACAACAGCGGGAAGAACGTGGAACTCAAATTCGTGGACTCTCTCAGACGGCAGTTCGAGTTCAGCGTGGACTCCTTCCAGATCATCCTGGATTCACTTCTGCTCTTTGGGGAGTGTTCAGAGAATCCCATGGCTGAGAACTTCCACCCCACGGTCACTGGGGAGAGCATGTACGGGGACTTCGAGGAGGCAATGGACCATCTTCGGAACAGGGTCATCGCTACGAGGAACCCAGAGGAGATCAGAGGTGGGGGGCTTCTGAAGTACTGCAACCTCTTGGTGAGGGGTTTTAAGCCCAAATCGGAAGTGGATATGAAGGCACTACAGAGATACATGTGCTCCAGGTTTTTCATAGACTTCTCTGACATCGGCGAGCAGCAGAGGAAGCTGGAGTGTTACCTCCAGAGCCACTTTGTTGGGATGGAGAGCAAAAGATATGACTATTTGATGACCCTCCACAGGGTGGTCAATGAGAGCACGGTCTGCCTCATGGGACACGAAAGGAGGCAGACCCTGAACCTCATTGCCATGCTGGCTGTGAGGGTTCTGGCTGAGCAGAACATCATCCCCACCGTCACAAACGTTACCTGCTACTACCAGCCAGCTCCCTACGTCAGTGAAATAAACTTCAACTACTACGTCACCCACGTGCAGCCCTTCCTGCCTTGCAATCAGTCCTACCCAACGTGGCTTCCCTGTAACTGAGCCAGGACAAACTTCAGGGTCTGTCTGTCCTCCGAGGTATTTCCTTGCCTTGGGGAATGGGGAGGGAAGCGGGGCAAAACAAACCAAACAGACAAAAAAAGACAAACCTTCTTAGAACTGCGACAAAAGGAAACTTCCTGGACTTTTTCTTGAGTGTCTTGTTCCTGGGGTGGTTGGAACGAGGCCTGTCTGCTGTACACTGTGACGGGAAGTGCAGTGTGACTGAAAGGAGCTGATTTGGACAGTTTACAGGAAGACTGGGATGGCTTTATTGAATTTGGGAGGGCGGGGGGGTGTGTGGGGAGATTGTAGAATTCCGCTAAGGTAGAGCTGCACTGCCCTGAAATGGATCTGAATTGGTTTTTGGTGTTTGTTGATGTTGTTGTTGTGTTGTTGTGTTGGTTTGTTGGTTTTGTTTTGGTTTTTTTTAGTGCGGGAGGTGTTATGGGTGTGCAGACTTGTGGTTTCTGAAGATAGAAGCCAGAGTGGCTAATTCCTTTGAAGGACCAAAGAATCCTGTTTAAGTGCCTGTAACAATATAAACACAACTGTACTGTAAACCTTAAAAAAACAAACAAAAAAAAACCAATTTTTTTTCAGGGGCTGACATCCCAAAAGCTTGAGTTGGGGATGTCCTGATGAGGAAAATGTTTCTGTTTGTGGGGTGGGGGGAAGCGGGAGGGTGGTAAGATCTTTTTTTTTTTTTTTTTTCTAGTAACCTTGCTGAAGCAGGAATGGGATGGCAGGTTCCATGTTGCTGAGGTTTTTTTTGGCATGGCTTCCTGCCCGGGAAGGACCAGCCGGAGCAAATAGCTGTCAAAATGGAGTTGCATAAACAGGGAGGGGAGGGTGGGTGGGGATTTGGAATGACTCTGTGTAAATGCCTAAAACTGGGGATGGGGTGGGGGTGGGGGGGAGTGCATGGTGGAAAATGCTGTGTGGAGCTTTATGGAGGAGAAAAAAAAAAAAAGGCAGCAGGGACCTACATATGAATTTATTCAAGCTCCTGAGTCTGCAGTGCCAAAATGCAATCGTGTACATAAGTGATGAGGCAGAGGATCTGTCCAGGAGCCTGCCCCAGGCTACTGTACCCAATCCTGTCTTTTCTAGGGGGAATTTGAAATGCTGCTTATTCTGGGGTTGGTTGTTTGGGGGGGATTTATATTTTTTTTTTTGGCATGCCAGTGTGGTTTTAATGCACAAAGCCAGAGGCCAGCTGGGTTATCTGGGATGATGAAGCTTGTCCTTTGAAGCACAAACCAACTAGTTCACTAGTCAGTGATCTCCAGCTGTTGCTGTGATGGGAGCTGGAGCCCAGGTCCTTGGAGGAGGACCTCTTCCAGACTCCAGCTGGAGATCTTCCCTCTGTCCTTGGGCAGGTCTGATCTTCAAAAGCAGCCTGTTTCCAGCTAGGTGATTCCACACGTGAGCCACTGAGAGCATTTTAAAATTCATTCTCTAGCTAGAAACGGAGCTTGGGGAGCGGAGAAGGTTGTGCAACAGTCAGTCAGCCTTAGGAGAATTGAAAAAAAAAAAAGTATATTTTCTCTAAACAAACCCTTTTAGGGGTTTGACTCTCGTAGTTCAATGTGGCTTTGAAGTTGCCAGGTGTCTAGAGCACAACTAGTTCTTTCACTGAGGTGCCCGGGTTGCTGTGCCCCCTTCTCCTGAGGTGTCATCTCAGACTTAACTATGCATGGGCAGAGAGGTGGGCATCGGGCTCTCCCTAGAGATGCTGCTCTGGGAACACCATGTGGCTTCATGGTGCTTCCTCCGAGGCTGACATACTTGAGTATCTTTACTAACTTGTTGGGGTGGGTGGGTTTTTTTTTGTTGTTGTTGTTTTTTGTGACAAAACTGTAATAGCTGGGCAGACCGAACGCTCTAATAAAGACTAGAACCTTGGAATGTCTATAGCCAGATTGCTACCTTTTTTGGGGTAGGGGTGATATGGAGTGGGTGTAAGGGGGGGTTGGGGAGGGAAGTGATCTGGGGGCTCTGGTGCTTAACGTGAACTAACCCATTTGCAACTGGTCCAGTCAGAGCCCAAGAAGTGTCACTAACCATGTAGTTATTACAGGTTTAACTGCCTTCCTGTAGAACAGCTTTGCCTTCATGGACAAGGCTGAGGTGGAGACTCTGTCCCCAGCCTGAGAACTCCCTGGTGCCCCCAGAGCCTCAGCCCTGTGGTGGGAGCTTGAGATTTTTCCAGTGCAAGGTAAAAACTGGTGTAAAGGCTGCTTTTGAGATCCGAAGCATGCCACCTTCACGGCTTCAAGGGAGGATGGTTATTTTTTTTCCTTGCATTTTAAACTTCAGATGAACATAGGTGACATGTAGCATGCTAATTTCTTTTTTTCCAGGCTGCTTCCCCTCTGCCCACAGACATGTTAGACGCACTAAACTGAGATTCCCTCCTTCCTGTTAAAGATGTCAAAAAACATCTACAGCCAACAGCTCAACAGGGCAACTTAACGTTGAGATTGCACTTTTTGATTTACGGAGTGTGTGTGGTGGGACTCTTGTGAATGGGTTGAATCTGAATTTTTTTCTAGACCTTGCAGTGATACTGTGCTGCCTCCTGTGAGGGGGCAATTGGAAGATTCCAGTAGCTTGAATGGCACTTGATTTATTATTTTTTTTGTTTTAAATGTTGGGGTTTTTTCCTACACCTGTATCACTTGTCATGCAATGGGCTTGACATAGACTCACTAGATTCTTTAGAATCTGTTACAAATAAATACAGTGTATTCAAATTTGTTGGATTTTTGTTATTTGCTTGTCCACGGGGGTAGTAGCGTGGGGTTGAGAGACCCTTTTCCCACCAAGAACTGGCTCCGAACCAATTGGTCTCCTCGAGAGGAGCAAGCTGGGATCCTGGTTCTGGACCCAGCCCCATGCTCCTTGTATGTTGGGTTGTTTAATCCCTCAAACCAAAGCAGCTACAGAGCCTGGGAAGGGTGTTGGCAGGTCACCCTGGTGGCCAAGGGACATTTCTATTAATAACACTGTTCTTTAGTGTTGTGCATCTTCCCTTTTCCTGGTGGCTCCTCAAGTTGCCTGATGGGGGGAGGGTGGCCCGATGGTGGCAGTGGTGATCTGAGGTCCCTTGCCTTGGGGCCAGGACTCCTGGGGAGTCTCCTGCTGCTGGTTTTCCATGGCTTCATTCTCATCTGCTGGTGGTCACGTAACCAGCCAAAGGCTGCTTGAGTAATTAAAACTTGCTTGTTTAGTGTTGCTGACCTACCTGTGGAGTGGGTCATCTTGGAAAGGCGGGGCTGGGAGGCTCTGAATGGTGTATATCCCCCCCAAAAAAGCCTGAATCTGCTGATGTTCAGCACAGATTCCTCTGTGATGGCTGGAATCTGAGTGTGAGCTCCTCCAGCCCTGGCTGCCCTCCAGCCTAAGATGAGGTTTCACTTCCCCTTGTCAAGTTACAGGCAGTTCTGGTTCCACTGCAGCAATTGAGCCAATGATGTGCCAGTCCCTCTTTGTCCCAAACTTGCTGGCTCTGCAGTTCCAAATTCTCCCAGTCCCGGGGCCAAACTTCCCTCTGACAGCAGGTTGGGGTTGTCCCTGCTGGGTAAGACTGTCCCTATCCCCTGCTCCAGTAGGACTCTGCAGAGCCCACCTCTCTCTAAACCAGTTGGCAGCAAGATGGGCACAGAACCCAGTGCCAAGCTCCTGCCTTCCCTGAGCTTCTTGTGTCGGGGAGTGGCTCTAAAATATCTGCTTGGTTTGTCATCTTTCTCTTTGGTGCCAGTGGTGGATCCTGCTGTTGATGCCGTGGTGAATAAGCTGCCTCTGGATTTGTGACCCTGGAGCAGAGCAGCAAAAGCCCTGACAGAGTCGGGTTGTCATTGTTGGAGAGGATCAGACAGCACAAAGGGACGTTGGTGGAAAGTACTAGTTGTGATCAGAAAGGAGCTATCAATGTTTACAACCCAGATTTCGCAGCCCTCTTTTGTTAATTGTCAAATAATTTAAAAAAAAAAAAAAAAAACCCCAAAGCAAACAAAACCCCATCCTATATTTTTCTCCCAGCCTGTCGTTATTTTTCGGAGGGTGGTGGTGGAGTCAGGATGTGCCCCAGTATCTACTGGGGGAGATGTGGACTCTAGTGATGGGTGCGTTGGGTGCCCAAGTGCTTCTCCCAGCCTTGGCTCCAAGGAGAGACCTGTGTTGGGGTGGCTGTGGCTCTGCCCCAGCAATTCCCTATATTTATCTTGCTGGTGGTGTGCCCGTGGCAGACTGGTCTGGGTTATACTGGTTGACTGAGATGCATCCAAAAATACCCATCTTCTATCAGCCCAGGCTTCCAGGGTTTAGCCCGTGCAGGTTTTGCCATCTGCAGACCTTCCCCTCGGGCAGCTTTTCTCCTGGAAGGACACCTGGCCCAGCTCCAGGACCACTGAAAGGGGAGGAATTGCTCTTCCCGTCTCCAAGAATGCAAGAAGCAATCTTGCTCCCGAAAACCTCCCTGCTTTTGGCTCTCCTTAATCTCTTGGCTTGGCGCCGAGGGTGGCACCGTCTTACGCGCGGGCGGGGAGCTAGACCCAGCGTGGCATTCAAAGTGTGGCTCAATCTCTTTAATTAGCCTTTTTTTCTTCTTTTTTTTTTTAATATATATATAGAGTGCTGGTGTTTCTACTCAGCCATCCTCCTCCTCCTCCTCCTCAGTAGCCTCTCGGGTGTTAACTCTGCTATTTGAGATGGGGTGGAATGAGAGAGCGGTCTGTCTGTGCGGCTCCTCTTTCCATTTATAGCCGTGTTTGGGCCATCTAGTGCACGGACCCTTGTGCTCTGACGCCTGGTGCCAAGCACGAGACAAATGCTTCATTGATATGGCCAGACCCGGGAGGGCAGTTTGCTCCCAGGGGGGTTGGGGGACGGAGCTGAGCTGCCGGAGGATGGCACAAACTCGGTCGCCTTTCGCCATGGTCCTGAGCCCTGGAAGGGAAAGGGGGAGGAGGGAGCGTGAGGGCTGATTGTGAGAAACGTGCAACTTGTGCTCTGTCATTGAACCCTCCTTATCTTATCTCCTGGAGGTTCTGCTTCGGGCTTTTCTATGACAAATAGGATTTCAGCTGGTCTTAGAGCTGGTGTGGAGGCGAAGGAGAGTTTAAAAGGCTTTTTTTTTTTTTTTTTTCCCTCTTCCGTGCATGAGATATTTGCTCAGTTTGGCTCCAAACACAGTTGGCTGCAGGCCTTTCGGTGAGGAAGCTCCGTGAATCCCTTTAGTCAACCATCTTCCCCCCCCCCGACTTCTTCATCCGGCCTCAAACGGGCAGCTCAGGTGCTCCCTTCCCTCCTGAGCCCCATCAGGAAGAGATGGGCTTATGCAGAGCCTGCTCCACTGAGGAAAACAGTCCAGCCCCTCCATGAAAAACCCCATGGGCTCCTGCAAAAGCTAACGCTGGCTCCTGGGGTGCCTGCTCTTCCCTGCTCCTTCTTTTCCAGCAGCTCCTGCCTCAGAGGAAAGAGCCACGGCGTCAGCTGTAGCCGGAGAGAGCCGCACGTGTGCTGAGCACCGGGTGCTGCTGCCTCAGCTGGGTGGATCCCGCTGCCCCGCCACCCATTTCAGCTTGTAGGAACTTGATGGCTCTGACAAAATTTGATGGAAATCAGCTGGATCCCAAGTTAGGAAGGGGAAGGACTGATAACTGTGGCAAAGTCATGTTTTCTGAGGAAAGGAGGGGGGGGGTGTGGAAAAAAAAAGTCCATCTGCAGCCTCCGGCTGTTGCGCAACTGAGCCCTGAGATGGGCCAGGGACGGGGTGTCCTTGCACCCCCCTACCCCAGCCCCTTGCACGTCCCTCTAACAATGCCAAGGAGAAATCATGGCATTTCCAGGAGAGAGGAGGATTTATAGGTGGGGACGGGGGTTTTGGAGCCAGGCATCGGGTGGGGGCCATGTGTAATGTGTTATCTCTCACTCCCCGTGCAAGAGAGAACATGCATTTTTCACTCCTGAGAGCTCCCATGGTTCTTCCAGGCTGTCACAGCCCTTCCCCACCTCTCCTTCCTGGCCAGGAGGTTTCTCTCTGGTGACAGGATGGAGATGTTATCCCTTCTCAGGAGAACTCTGCCTCGGGTTGCCCGGGGCTCAGCCGATGGCACCGGGGTGGTTGATCGTTGCCCTCTCCTGCCACCACGGCATGTTTACCCTGCTTATCTTGCCACTATCAAACCCCTCTTTCAGCCAGAGCAGTGTCACCCTGCCTTCAAAGGAAAAGCCACCAAGCAGCCCCTTCCCGGGGGTGTTTGTGTGGCCTATATTTTTGCCTTGTAATCCAAGGAGGGGTTGGATGCACGACACCCCTCCAGCTCTCCTCCCTTCGCCCCCCCCCCCCCCCCCCCCCGAGGCCCCACCCCCCCCCCCCCCCCCCCCCCCCCCCCCCCCCCCCCCCCCCCCAGTAGCCACCGGGCCAGCATGGCTGGAACAGCTGATTACTTTAAGCATCCTTCTACTACTCTGCAATTACCAGGTCGCTTGGGCTTGAAATCCCGGTTAAATCCTCATGTCCACAGCGTGACTCACCTAACGACTGCTCCCCTAATGAATCCTGGGTGCATTCCTTAAAGACTGGACATAATGTTAACATGCCACTTTACTAACCACCCTTTTCAAATACCACCAGTGTAACGAGTTGAGCCAGTTCCTTCCTCTGCTCTTCCTCCTCCCCTGCAGCCCTGGATGGTCCCTGTGTTCTTCCATCTCAAAGACCGAGCAGATGGGGGGGATCACCCCCTTCACACGGGGGTTTTCTCGCTGCCACAATAAGGTTCTGGAGGATTTGGTCCTTGGATCATCTGCCCAGAGGGTGTTTTGTTGAGATCACAAGGAACGTTGCCATTTTGGGAGGGCTAAAAACCCAACAGCCTAATTGTGGATGGTGGGAAGGCAGGAGGGACACGGCCCCTCAACCACCTTCGAGGGCCTGTGGCACACGTGTGTCCTTCTCAGCAGCGTCGGGGCTGCTCCTCCCCACAAGCACAAACCCCCTCTGGGGGGGTTTTGTAACGTGCCCTCCCGAAGTGGGTGGCCTTTGAACCCAACCTGCTCATTTGGGGCTTGGATGCTGCTGTTCCTGTGCTGGGCAGGCTCTGCCCGTGATGGAGGGTGCAGAGTGATGTGAGTAAGCACATCCTCACCATCATCCCAACGTCACGGGTGACCTAAACCCTCCCCGGGAGGGGCCGAGTACCCTCCACCTCCCATTAATGCCCAGGGAATTGGAGATGGTCAGCATTGTTAAGAGCAATAATTACCCAGTATTTATTTAGCTGATGATTTGTTCTATCCAGGCAGGCTGAGTTACATCCAACCTCAACCCATCCACCCCGAGGCCACCTTGGGCTGCCCAGGTGAGACAGGAGAGACCACGGGGACAAGCTCTGCTTTCCAGTTGGCTCCTGCCTGGATGAACGTGGTTTATCCAGTGCCAAAACCCAGCCCCATCTCTCAGCCATCCCTCCAGTTTCGGATCTGCACCCACCTCTTTCTTCTCTCCTTGGGATTGGGAGGGTGAAAGAGATGCTCAGGGCCTTTGGGGGGGACTGGGGGGGGCTGGCAGTGGGGGAAAACAAAGTTTTAAATAGGGTTTTTCCCCATTTGTGTGAAACCTTCCGTGCAGAAGAAAGCAAGATACCCCGAGAGCAGAGCAGTGGGTCCATCCTGGCTCCACGCGTGTCCTCTCTCGCTGCCATCCTGCTGCTCCGGTGACAGAGACGGGGTCTTTTTGGCCTGGAGTAAAGGAAATTCCTCCTTTGCAGAGCAGTGATTCCCAGAGAAACCGGGATGTACCCTGCTCCCAGGGCTCGCTGCTCTTCCCTCAACTGGCAGAGCCACCCCCTGGCAGCCCCCCAGGACCCCAGGTAAGTGCAAAACCCACCGGCAGCCGGGAATTGCCAGCTCCTGCCTCCAGGAGAGGTGATGGCAGATGCTGCTGGCTCAGGCTGGTGTCTGGGAGCCAGGAGCCACCATGATGGGCTGGAGGGGGGTGTGTGTGTCCATTTCCCCCAGGATCAGACCACGGCTTTTTGTCGATGCCAAGGGCAGACTCTTTGGTGGGGGGGGGGGGGGGGGGGCGGGGGGGGGGGGGGGGGGGGGGGGGGGGGGGGTGCCAGGGGGCATTTGAGTGCAGGGGTTGAGTTTGTGGGGAGCTGCTCCTCTCCCCGATTCCTGGCTCAGCAAAGGTGCTGGGCTCCTGGGCCCCGGCGTGGGCGGGAGGAAGGCTCATCCCGCAGCAGTTGTCACTTGCCTAAACCTTCGAAAGCTGGGATTACTGCTGTTATCCTCTAATTGAGGAAATCCACCCTCTCATTAGCCCCATCGGGTGGCTGCCGCCTCCTTCCCTTTCCTCCTATCTTCTCAGGGGTACCCACCACTCTCCCTGTCCTCCCCTGGACCTCGGCAACCCCCAACCAGCCCCACCTGGGGCTGGGGAGCCCAGCAAGCTGCCGAGGTGGCCACGGGGCTTTGCCCAGCCATCGGCTCGTGCCACCGGGGGTTGCAGGATCAAAAGTGTGGGGTTGGGGTTTTTTTCTTCTCTCCTCTAAGCGCAAGCTGGCAGCTGCCTGCATTTGCCTCCGGGCTGCTTTGGGGGAAAGCTTAATCGTTTTAAGGCTTTCTCCTTGGTGGAGCCATCAGCTGGAGCCTGCTCCTCCCCTCGGTGTCCCAAAAGGAGCTGCTGAGCCTGTCCCTTTGCACCCCAGCTTCTGCACCCCATGGCAGGACGGCCCTTGGTGGGCAGAGCTGTGCTCCAGCATCACCTGCCCCAGGGTCTGAGCCTGTAAGAGGACATGGATCCAAGTCCACAGCTTCACCAGTGAGTTCCAGATGTGGAACATCTGCCTGTGCAGGAAACCATGCCAGTTCTCCCAGCATCCTGACCCTCCTCCTGCTGCCTGTCTCATGGCCAGGGAAAGAGCCTGGCCAGCCCCAAGCTCTGCCAGCCCATGGTTTCTCACCAGGCATAGTGGTGGCAGTGGACATGTTCCCCCCTGCCCTGGGAGGACACACGGTGGCCAGTGCCACCAGCCAGACCTGCCTCACTAAATCAACCCTTTGCAAGGAGGGAGCTCCTGGGGTAGGCCTCTTGCTCAGACCCATGGCTTCCCTTGCACTGGTGTGGGCTGGGAGGCATCACAGAACCCCCCCATTTCTCTGCCCCACATCCCAGCCCCACACTGTGGTCTGTCCCAGCTCCTGCCATGCCCCTGGGCTGTGGGACATGCAAACCTCACCACGCAGGGATGCTCCCTGTGCCACCTGCCCGGTTGGGTCGGCTCCATCACTGCCCCTGTGGAAGAGGAGGGCGCTGAGAGACCCAAGGACCTTGGGTGGTGTAAAAACCCACTGCCTCCCCCCACGCCAGCAGCGTGCCTGCCCCTTTTCAGCCCCCAGAGGGGCCAGCTGGTGGGTGGGTATGAATTAGAGCTGCCCGACAGCCACTCTGGCACAGCTCAGTGGATTAACGGGGTGAAAAGAGATGTTGCAACGCAGCCCTGCCAGCGCAGAGAGAGCACCCGGGCTGGGGGGGAGCCAGGGATGGGGTGCATGGGGAGGGGGGGGAGCCCTTTCAGCACGAAGCAGAGTCTGACCCTGCCTGATCTCGGCCGGGCAGCTGGGAGCCAGTCCAGCTCAATAATCCATGCACAACTGGGCTAGTCCAGCACTCTCGGGGCCATTTCCAGGGAGGGCTTGGCTGCAAAAGGAGGTGGCAGGGGACACCAGGGTGGTGGTTATCACCAGGCTCTCCCCCAGGTTCTCCCCCAAGTTCTCCCCCAGGTTCTCCCCCAGGTTCTCCTGGGGTTTCTGCAGATGTGCCGATACCCTGGGCAGATCCATTGGGAAGGATGAAGAGGTCCATTTAGGCAGGAGCAGCTGTGTGAGCACAGGGTAATTATTTCAAGCAGAAATGCTGATGGAGAGGGTATTCAGTGGGTGGGAACTAAGGCTGCCCTGAGCCTGCCTCTGGGGGTGTCTGAAATGTCAGGCCGGTCCATGCTTCCTGGCATAAAGGGGTGGCAGGAGATGCCTTATGGCAGAGCCAAAGTGCCAGCACAAGGCGTTGGGCATCGGGGAGGGACACAGAGCCCAGCTGAGCCTGGCACACCCTCAGGGCCTTGCACCACTAGCACCACCCATGGATCCACCTATGGTGTCTCTTGCACCTCATCCTCCCGTAGCCGGGGTTTGCGTCATCCTGATGGGAATTTGCCTTTTCAGCCACAGCGGAGGGGTTGGAGACACACTGCCACCACCCTGCTCTCACAGCCATGGCAGGACCAGGACCACCCCTGTGAGCAGGACAGCAAGCCTGGAGCGGGGTGTCAGGGGGAACATCACCCTCCCGAACCAGACGGGGTGGCTCTGGGAGTCCCCACACCACGTGTCGCACTCAGGGAAGACCTTTTAATTGTCCCTTTGCAGGACATGGGCTGGAAAAAAAAAAAAATGAGGTGATGAGGCTGTCGGTGCTTTGTGATACCCATCTGCCTGATTCCTCCTCTCCAGCCACCGCCGCTGGGGCTGGAGCTGTGGCCAGTCAGCGTGTGCCCGTGCCCGGCGGTTGGCACGCGTGCCCAGCCGTGATAAGGAGAGCTGAGATAAGGACACAGCTGTCCCTGCACCCCGTTCCTGGCCCAGGGGGGCGCCTAATCCAGTTTTTCACCTCCCAGGGGTGAGTTTTCCAGCTTCACCGAGCTCCCTCCGGTGCACACGCGTGTGCTGGGACACGCACGGTGGCTGTGTCCTGCTCTGGGACCATGCAAGCCCACTGGCTGCACGTGGTGGGGACGGGGAGGAAATGTGGGTCCCCACCATCCCCTCAGCCAATGTGTCCCGTCATGGGATGTCACATCAGCGTGGCATGTCCTGGTGCTGGCTCTTCTTCATGCCTGCTGGAGAGGTCAGGTCCTGCTGTGCGTGTCCCCAGCGCCGGTGACACTGCTGCCAGCATCAGCTGCACCCCACTATGCAGGTGGGATGAGGTGAGCCCTGAAAAATCCCCTTCCCATCTCCCTGAGTCCAAGCCCAGCAACGCAGCATCATTTACACCACCAGCTCAGCACCAAAACATCCCAAAATTTGTAAAACTGCAGCGGGGCCAGGTTATTTGGTGGCACTATGGAGGTGGGACTGTTTGAATTTCTCCCCGGTGACTCTGTGGCTCAGGCAGCCCCAGCCAGAGCAGAGTGAGACAGCAGGTAGTAAATTCCCCTCTCTGTGCCCTGTTTTTCAGGTATTTCAAGATTTCAGCAACCTCTGTGTCCTGGCCACTTTCTCCCAGCACGGGTTCTGTGTGCAGGATGGGAAATTACAGGCATTTGGCATTATTTAAATACATAACTTTGGGATTCTCTGAAGAAGCGAGGAGAAGGAGATAGCAGCATTAAAATGGGTTATAATGCAATTATAAGGCTCCCTTGACAGATTTCTAAAGTGTGACTCTGGTGTTTTTTCCCACTCTTGGGATGGGCCAGCCTTGCAGCCATGCAAAGCCAAGTGAGCCTTTTACCTTTTTAATTGGTTTTTTGGGGTTTTTTATTTTGGCTTCACCACTTGCTTTAACAGGCCAGGGTGGTAGGAGGACAACAATGTGGCTGGTTTTTCCCCAGATGGGTCCCTGCACATCCCAGGCTTGGCTGGACCCTGGGAGGTTTTCTCCCCAAGCCCTCAGCAGCTCTTCTCTGGTGGTAAAACAGCTTCACTTTGGCCAAAATTTTGTCAGAGAGGGGGAATTTGGGCTAAAATCCTGGTCTGAAAGCAGAGCTGGTGATGGGGGCTCAGAGCGTTGTGACCCCGGGAGCCCACGGTGCAGCTTGGGCTTAAATTTAGGATGTTTCCAGGCTTTGAGTTTATGAGCAGGTCTGTGCTTCGCCTGCCAGAATTCAAACTTTTCTTCTCGGGTGTAGGAAGGACTTTAAAGCTTTTAGAAAGGGGGGGAGTGAGGAAAATACAACCCTATTTCCCCAGCCAGAAGAAAACGGCAGGGACCTGATCCAAAACCCTCGCCGGGAATTTTTCCATCTGCCGTGTTGGGCTGTAGATCAAACCTCGGGTGACCTGCGGGGCTGACAAAGAGAGAATGGTCTCTTGGGGTTTGTTTAATGTCCCCAGGGCTGGGAAGGGACGTTCCCAGCCTCCGGCCTCCCTTTGTTCCCGGGTTGGGCATTGTAGCGCGGAGCCCCAGCTGCGGGTGCGCTGCCCCGGGCTTTCTGCTTAGTCCTTGGTCGGCCGGATGAAAGCTCTTGGGTGTTGGTGCTCACCAGGTTTTTCAGTGATTTTTAGGACTATGGACATGGAGGGGAATGTTTTCTCCAGGGTTTTGGAGGATGAGGGAGGACACAATGCCAGCAGCTCGCTGGGGTGGGAGGGAGAGGAAGGGAGAAGACCATCCCTAAAAAAAAGATGGACCAGGACCTGCTCTCAGCTCTTCTAGGGCTCCGTGTGTCCTACAGCCCCAGTCCAGTGTGGGCGGGAGGTGCCAGCCAGCACAGAGGTTGGTACTACCTAAATCTCTCCATCAGGACTTCTCCCACGCAGGACAAGGGACGGGTGCAGGAAGAGGGTGCTGGTGGCTTTCAGTTTCAAGTCTCCATTCATCTGTCCTCTCACCAGCACCGGTGAGAAGCGACAGAGGAATTGCCCAAACAGGCTGGATGTGTTCAGCTGCAGCAAATCAGCCTGA
>BJBW01010043.1:36945-51903 GCA_004320125.1 Scolopax mira
CCCCTGCCTGTAGCCATGGGCTCGCCGGTTGGTAGCCAACACGTGGGAGCTGGCAGAGGCCACAGTTTTTTCTCAAGGTGGTTGTTTTACCCCTCAGAGAGGGGTTATCGGAGCAGCCGCCTTTTTCCACTCGGGGTGATAGGAGGGGAGCAGCACAAGGACGTGGCAGGTTCCTGGGGCTGGGGGGACGCTGGGGACAGGCTGTTGGCTTTGCCTTTCAAAAGGTAAAGTGCAGAAAGGCCGGAAAAAAAACCATGGCTCCCTATGGCTGTGGCCATAGCAAAATTTTCCACGGAAAGTGGTGGCACTCGGTGATAACGCTTCACCTCGGGGACACACCAGAGGTGACACACCTTTTCCCCGTGTCCTCCAGTTGCTGTCTGGTCACCCAAGGGACCACAAGCCACCCAGGAATGCCATTGGTGTCCTGTGCCAGGAATGGGCTCTTAGGGGATGCAACTGCTCATCCCAGGGGAGCCACGGTCCCCCAGACGTCCCCTGCCACCACGGTGCTTGCCGGTCCCCGTCCCCGCGTGTCCCCTCGGGTGGGTATTTTTCTTGGCTGCCCCCAGGCAGGAATGTTTCCCCACCGCCGAGCAAAAAGTGGAGGCAGGAATTGCTGGAATAGCGACAGGCTGAGTAACAGCACTAACTTTATTCTCCGAAACAAAGGCCAGTGTCCCAGACGCCGAGGGCTGGTCCGGCTCCCGGCGGCGCGGAGGCCAGGGCTGGGGAAGCGCGGGCAGAGCCAGGAACGTTGTCACTGCAGGGGCCCCTGCCCTAAATTCCTGTCCCGAAGCCCCCCCACCCCACCTACCCCACCCCCAAGACCGGTTCCCACCACAAACCCCTCTCCTGCTGCCCTCCAGCCAAAAGTGCATTTTCTAGGAGCAGAGTGGGGGGGTGAAAAATTGCACAAAAAGGCTGGGATTTCTCTCCAAGAGCTTCAAGCAGCTTCCCAGCCCTTCCCAGGGCTCTTCCCTCTGCAGGTGCATCCCCAGCCCATCTCCTAGGATTTTGGGGGGCTCTGAGCATGGTACCCGATACCCTGAGCATCCCGCATTCCTCTCCCACACTCCCTCTACTCTGGGGTCCTGACCTCCCCTCAGGCCCCACAGCCCCCTTTCCCGGCTGATTTCCTGGCTCCAAGGAGGAGCTGGAGGGGGAGGGTCCCCTCGCCAGAGCCCATGAGCTCCACGGGCTGCAACAGCATCTTCCCACCCCGCTCCAAGGAAGGTCCCAAGTCCCTGGAATCCAGAGCAGGATTCCAGCTCCGGGTTGGTGGTTTCCCTTGGGTAAAGAGACGGTTTTCCATCTGGGCAGGATCCTTCCCCGGTGTCTGGTGTGAGCAGCCAGGGCCGGCCTTGGCTGCGGGGCTCAGGGCAAGGCAGCACTTTCCAAAGCAAATATTTGCAGAGCACAATAACACGTGGGAAAGAGCAGGAGCATTGGCTTCCCCAGCTCCAGGGGAGGGGGAGAAGGTTCCTGGGGAGCCAGACTCGGGCTGGGGGTGGGGGTGGGGGGGTTCAGCCATGCCCTGACCTGTCACTGTGCTGAGCTGCCCGGGTTGCAAACCCCTTTATGCTCTGCGGGTTTGCACAAAGAGGCTTTTAATTTGCATCCCAGCGAAGGGGCAGCGCTCTCAGCTGGCACCAGAGAACGCTGCTGGGCACCAGGGCAGGGGCTCAGGGAGGAATTGGCTGTACCAGTGCCCACCTCCACCAAAACTCTGCCCTGCCGACGGTGCTGAAGATGCTCAAAGCTCCTGTTGTCCCCAAATCTACCCCCAAACCCTTCCGTGTATGAAGCTGAGCCATGTTTCTTGGTGGCAGCCCCGAGCTGTCGGAGCGGGGCATTGCACATTGGATGTGGGATGCCCTTCCGATGTGGCCGTGCCCCACAGACCACCCCAAACCACCCCCAGCCCCTCAACCCCACCGGTGGTAGAGGTTCCCATCTACCATTTATTCTCTCCAGGGTTTTTGAGGCTTTTCCCTCTGGCTGCAATACCTTAAAGCATCATTTTCTATCACTTCTAAAGACAGACCACCCTGCGGGGCTCAGGCAGAAGCCAAGGACTGAAAATCCCTCCTGCCCCGACGTCGCTGGGGCAGTGACAGGGGCCCGATGCTGCTCCCTCACCGCAGCTATTTCCCAGGCGCAGGCACTGGGAGCAGCACACTCCCCATCCCACCCAGTTTTTTTTGGAAACGATGTGGGAATCAGGGAACAAGCCCATGCGAAAGGCAAAGGCTGATGAACTGGCACCGGCACCAACCCGCCAGGGCACCCAGCAGCACCCAGCACCCCATAACCACCCAGCACCCCATAACCACCCAGCAGGTCCTTCTGCTCACGCCTTGGCAGAGAGCAGCTGACCCCCGAGCATCAAGGGTCAGCACTAATTGGGAATTAGGAGCACAGAAAGCCCCGGGGTGAAGCCGGGTTAATGGCCTGGCTGCTCCCAGCCAAGTCACCAATGCCTGGTGTGGGCTCTTACTCCTCCTCCTCCTCCTCCTCCTCTCCAGGAGGCATTGGTAACCTAAAGGTGTCAAGCCTGCCTGTGGTCCTGCTGGTTTTTAAATCCTTGTGTGCTTTATCACAAAAAAACCCTCTGCCCATCCATGGGGAGCTCCTGACGTGCCTAAAACCTGGGGGTAATTAGTGCATCTCCCAGGGGAAACCCACCTACTCTGTCCCACCGTGGCCAGGCAACTTCAGGCCATGTCTCAGAGCTGTCCCCATGGATTATGACATGTCCCAAGCACGTTGTACCCCACCATGTCCTGCCGGGGTGGATGGAGGCTCCGCTGGGTGTCTGTGCAAACCAGGGCTTCCCCAGGGCTTCTCCATAACGGGAGCTGCTCCTGGCCCCCTCTTCCCTCCAGCTCCTCTCCATAAGAGGCGAGGTGATGGGGAAAGCCGAGAGGAGCCTGTGCTTGGCTTCCCTCCACGGATTCCTTTCCTGCCTGTCACCGACCGATATAGTCCCCGGCGTCAGCCCGGCCGCGCGTCAGCAGTGCCAGGGCAGGCATTGGGCTGACGCACCCCGGGGACATCCCTGGGTCTCGATGCCTTGTGGTCCCTGGGGGTCCCACATGGGGCAGTGGGCACAGCACCCTGCCTGAGGGGTACTTCTACCCAAAGAGGTTGGGGCTCCTGGTGTCAGCCATTCCATGGCATGGGGATGGGCTCCCTGGTGCTGCAGGTCCTTCATCCCTGCAGGCGAGGGAGAGGGGAGAGAAGGAAGCGATGTGGGTTGGTTTTCTTTCCCTTATCTTCCTTCCTTCCTTCCTTCCTTCCTTCCTTCCTTCCTTCCTTCCTTCCTTCCTTCCTTCCTTCCTTCCTCAAGACATGGCAAAGACACTCAGCTCTGTCCCTTATGGGGCTCCAGGATCTCAGTCCTTCGCAGGAGCCAGGCACCTGCAGGACCAGCACCGAGTCCCCCCTGTGCTGAGATCACCCTGGTCCCCAAAACCACCCCATTTTTAGCTCTGCCAAATGAGCTTTGCCAGTTGAATGACCTCACCTTCAAATAACAGAGGGCTGGGAAAAAATTGGGGCTTTTTTATCCTTAAATCCTCACCTCCCAGAGTCACGGCAGTGTGTAAGCCCTGGTTTGGGGATGCTGAGACCAGGGGGCCACCCCCCCCACACCAGCACGGGGGGGGGCAAGTGCACCGGGATGTGCCACCATCTCACGGGTGAGAACCCAGAGCTGCTTCTGCTCACCCACCTCTGGAAGGAGGACCTCAAAACCTCAAACTCATTATTTTAGAGATTTGGGGGTTACAGCTCTGTGATTTGAGGACATCCTCATGGACAGGGGAGGCTGCGAGCCATAACTGGTGCTTTTGGCAATTAATCTCTTTAAACCCCTTAATGAACTGTGATCAGGTTACAAGTCTCCTGTCACACCAGATTGCCAAGGATTAGCAGGGGCAGATGAACCAAACGTGCTGGGGGTGGTGGGGGGGGGGTGGTGGAATTTGTCTCCCTTCGTGTCTCTGGTCTGTACGTTCCTACTCTGGGGTGGGATGTTGGTTTTAATATAAATATATTATTTTTTTAATAGAGAGAGAGATAGAGTTAAATTTTATAGATATATATATTGAATTTATGTTTATATATTACGTTTATATCTCACATTTATATTTAACTATGTTAAATTATATAGTAAATATAAATATATATAAATTTATTAAATTATATATATATTAAGAGCTGAAGGGGGGGATCTGTTCCCACCTCCCTCTGCCCTGCCGTGCATAAGAGGGGAGAGTGAGCAAGATGAAACCGCTCTCAAGCTCCCTGCCCTTTGCTGTACCCCTTCTGTAGCTATTTTGGGGTGCAGTCCTCTCTCCATCACCCTTCCCCAGGGTTTGCCGTGGGATTTGGCTGCCGTGGGTGTTAGGGAAACCCCAGTGCTGTAGGGAAGGGTCCTGGGCTGCTCGGGATCAGCTCCTGGGAGCAGCAGGAGGATATGGCAGACACAACCCTTGGAGAAGACGCCGGATCCTGCCCGAGCCGGTAACGTAAAGCACCGGTGGGTTTTGGGAAGGAGCTGGCCACGGCGCAGGCGGAGGAGTGTGATGGGATTAGGGCAGCCAGGGCTGAAAATAGAGACGGGGAGGCTCACAGGGCACTACGGCCAAACCTGAGGCGGGGGGGGGCGAGATGCAGAGATATTTGAACCCCAGAAAATCACAGCGTGGACGGTCTTGGCTGTTGCCCATCGGCCTCCTCCAGCCCTGCCTTTCCTGGAAGAAGAAAGGCCATGAGAAGCCCCAGTCCTGAGCCTGCCCATGGCAAGGTGAATTTTATCTTAAATAAAGTGTTCAAATGTCTGGAGAAAACCTTTCTCAACACCCCAAAAATTTTAGAAGGGGTATGGGGAGGGGGATGAGGTTGAACAAGCTGCTTTCTGCTGCTCTTGCCCACCCAAGAGCAGAAGGTCTGCAGAGGGGATGTGGTGCCAAGGAAGGGGAGCACCACAGCCAAGCCTCATCCCGGCTCTGTCAAGGAGTGGGGGACATGGGACAGGACCCCAAGAGAGGGGGCATGTCAGCCTCCTCCTGAGGGACCCACCAGGTTGGGATAAACCCCATGGCGTGGCTTTGCACCCCATTCTGAAGGTGCCCAGCTCCACAGCATCCTCATCCAGGATGGCAGGGGTGGGGATGCTGATGTCACACGCTGCCCCTGATCCCCTGGGGCTGACACAGCATATTTGATGAGGACTCCACTCCACGTGGGGCTGCCATGCTCAAAAATCACCCAAGGCAAAAGCAGGGGGAGACGTGGGATGTGACCATGCCCGTCCCCAGCTGGGCATCAGGAGTAAGCCAGGCAGGAATTAGGCACATTAACTTGCAAAACAGACCAATTGCTAAGGTTTAACCAGATCAGTGACTTTAAAGAGCTTAGGAGGGAAAAGAGAAGTGGACCAAGAAGCTCTTAGCACAGTAAGGTGAGCGCGGGGCAGCCAGCGCAGCAGGAACCGACTCCCAAGACCTGGAAGCCCACCAGAGGCAGGGAAAGACCCCAGATGGGGACACAGGGACAGGCTGAGCCAGGCTGGGGGGGTTGGGGCAGGGGGAGACAGTGTGGTGGGACAAGGGGTGCCCACCTTCATCACCTGAATGGCCCTGAGAAGCAGCCCCCACCTTCACCCCTCTTCACCCAGGCAATGGGGCGGTTTTAAATCCCATGCTGACCCCCTCCTTTTCCCTTGGCTGTGGGGTGGGGGGGTCTGCGCAGGCATGGGGTGACCGAAATGAAGAGGGGATTTATCAGCATTTCTCAGCACAGCTGAACTGAGGGTTGAAGCACACGGGTTCTTGTCTTGGGTGAGGAGGAGGAGGAGGATCGGGGGGTTCCCAGACCCCATATGGGGGGCTCCCCTCCCGCCCCCCAAGGTCTAAGGGGAGCCCAGATTGGGCTCAGCTGCACAAAGGGGCAAATTAGGGGCCAAGGAGGCAATTTCCACCCTCTGTGGCTAATTGGGGCTGTAACGACCTCTTAAAGGAGTAAAGACTGGAGGGGGAAGAGGCATGAAATGGAGACTGGGGGGGTCCCAGGAAGAAAAGGTTAAGGGGGAGGAGGTGGGCTGCGAAAAATGTCTTTTAAGTGCTAAAAACAGCGTTTAGTGCAGGGAAACACTGAGGAGGGGAGAGCCGGGGGGGGGGGGGGGGGGGGGGGGGGGGGGGGGGGGGGGGGGGGAAGGAGATTGAGGGGAAGAGAGAGCGCTGGGGAGGGATGTCGGTCGGGAAACAGGGTTCCCTCTGCCCGGTCGCCGCCGGTACCGGCGGAGCTGCGGGGGGGCGGAAGGCGGCTCCTGCAGTGCCCTCTTGCGACGCCGACCCAGAGATGCTCTGAGCATCCTCGGTGACCTCCCCGTCCATGAGACCTGGCCTGGGGACCTTCGGGGGGCAGCCCTGTGCCCCCATCGCGTCCTTTTTCTACTCCCTCCATCCCCCTCGCTCCGTCCTTGTCCCTCCTCCATCACCCCCACCTTGTCCCTGTCCCCTCCCCATCACCCTCACGTTATCTCTGTTTCCCCCACCCTCCATCACTCTCCCACCAGATTTTAATCTCCAGGGATTTTCTGTCCCTTCCCGTGGGTGCCCACACCCCTGACACCCTCCCTGGCACCGGCCTCGGGCCAACACGGCTTCGTTGGCACTAGCCCACAGGAATTGGCAGCAGAAAAGGGAGAAGCTGGGCTTAGGTATTAACAGGCCACGTTAATTTTGGTTTTCCCGGAAAGTCTGTAACAAAATAATCTCAAAACCAGCAAGTGTTGGTGCTATTTATGTAAGGTTCTTGCTGACAGGAGGGGAGAAAGGGGGTTATGTAAAGTCCCTGCACTCCCAGGGCAGGGGATGCTCCCAAAAGCAGGCAGCAAGGGACCAGGCTTCTGCTCTGTGTTGTCCTTCTGACCTTGTGCCGGGGCTGGTGGGGGTTTCCTCCCCCAGAATTCATGCCCCTGACAGGTCCAGGACCCTCCAGCAGGACTTTTCTGCTGTCCCCATGGTGTGTGAGCAGCCTGTTGATGGTGTCACCTGGAGCTTTCTGGGGGTGGGTAAAGGCTTCTGTGCTGTATGGGGTATGGGGGGAGGTCATGGGCCAAGTCACCCATAAAACTAAACCAGGATGATCCCTGGTGTGGGAAGCTCCTGGCTGGACCAGCCTTGTCCATCCAGAGAGTGAAGATGGATGTGTTCAGGGCTACAAAGATAATGAGGGGCCTGGAGCATCTCTCTTACGAGGAAAGGCTGAGGGACTTGGGTCTTTTTAGTCTGGAGAAGAGAAGGCTGAGGGGGGAGCTGATCAACATCGATAAATACTTAAAAGGTGGGTGTCAGGAGGATGGGGCCAGTCTTTTTTCAGTGGTGCCCAGGGACAGGACAAGAGGTGATGGGTGCAAACTTGAACATAAGAAGTTCCACCGAAACATGAGGAGGAACTTCTTCACTTTGAGGGTGGCAGAGCCCTGGAAGAGGCTGCCCAGGGAGGTGTCTCCTTCTCTGGAGACATTCAAACCCCACCTGGACACTGAACCTGGTTCTTGTGCAATCTGCTCTGGGTGGACCTGCTTTGGCAGGGGGGTTAGACTAGGTGATCTCCAGAGGTCCTTTCCAACCCCATATTATTCTGTGATTTTGTGTGGGTGCCAGCACAGCCACATCTGTGGTGTCAGGATGAGGCTTCCTGCACCCCATAGCACAGCTTTGGGGGGCCCTGGTGGGCTGGGGGCCAGTAGTGTCCTGCAGGAGCTGCTGCAGAAGTCACTGGATGAGGATTTACCTGCAGAGATGTTGCCCAAAACCACAGCCAATGGACTCGTGTGGATGGAGGAGGTGAGGGCTGCTCCCACGCAGCACGGACAACACAGAGGTGTGTTATCCCAGCCATGACCAGCCACCGTGTCATGGGACTCTGGGGTTGGGGTTTATCTTCTTTTTATTGTTTTTCCTGAAATTGGTATCATATCTTGCTCCAGTACCAGCCTGAGGAGCTGCTGTTACTCCTCCACTCCAAAAGCCACGTCTCAGATGTGGCCACAGCCACCCTCCCCACTGCACTCACTGCTTGTCCTGCCACAGGAGAGGACATCCATTCCCCCACCTCGGGAGACGGAGGGGGACCCCAACTGCCTTCCCCCATCCTTGAAAATCCCGAGTGTGGCTTGCCCTGGGCACCCAGAGCAGATGGGTATCCTTATTTGAGATAAATTGTACTTATTTGCAGGATGGAGCTGTGGAAACACCTGGGAATCTGTTCTCTGCCTTTCCACCGACCCTCCCGTCCTCGCTGACTGCACCAGCCTCCCCCATCCGGTAGGAAAATGAGAATAAGCCTGTGAATTATAATAGATGTCATGTTCCAGCTAAAGATACTGCAGGAACACAAAGTGTGATGAGATCGTAGCTGTACCGAGACTGAAAAGGTGGGGAGGAATGGTTGCATCGGAGGATTTTGGGTCTTACTGGTTTAACCGAGTTGATTTTTACACACGCCCCCCCTGCAATTCCTTTAAGTAGGTTCTGCTCTAATCAGGTCAAAAGCTGATTTGCAAATAATCACCAGGGAAGAGAAAGAAAAAAAAAAAAAAAAGTATATAATCGAGGGATTTAAACCCAAGCTGTGTATTTCATACTATTAATTGAAAGCCGGGGAGAGATAATGTGTCCCTTCTCCTGGCTGAGACCCGTAAGCTGCTATTAGCAGCAAAACTCCCCCCCCTCCCTGCCCCAGCTGGGGGGAATCACCTCCTGGTTGGGATTACGGCTCTGCACGCACGGGAAAACCTCCAGCGAGCAGCAATTTAGGGAAAGGGCAGAAATTAGGGAGCATCGATGAGATACGGGGTGTCCCAGCATCTGTCAGCTCTGCAGAGGGGAGCACAAGAAAGAATTGTCTGAAAAAAAGAGGAATTAATAGGAGAAATGCAAGTTTCCCCCCCACACCTAGAGCTCCTGCCTGACTTTGTCACCGTGAAGTCGTGCTGGCAGCTCAAATATTTCTCTGCCACCCACTTCCCAGGCACATTGGTGTGTGCTGTACCTTATTTCTGACCTTACGCAGCATTTTCGGGCAGATTGTGCACGTATGTATAGATACACCTATAGATGTATACCAGCTGTGCCTGGCAGAGACCCCGGACACCCGCAGTGACGCTGCTGCAGGCAGCTCAGAGCACATTTTCCCCCCTTCCCACCCCCCCAAGAAGAGATCAATAATCAGAGAAACCCACTCTGCTATTAATTACATGCCGGTACCGGGGCTTATTTGCTGGTCTCCATTCTAATCGCTCTCTGGGTTATATTTTGGCTGGAACCTTAAGGCACACAGTGTGTCAGGAGTAAAATATATCAAAATTTACTTCTGCTGGTGCCCTGCCATGGCGGGGGGGGGAAGAGGGGGGGCAATAGGGTCCAGCAGCAGCATCAGACAGTGCAGGGGAGTGAGGATTATACAACAGACCTTCTGTCTCACACCAAGGTAGTCACAGGCACATTCATGAGTCAGTGAAATTTCCCCCCCCTCCCAACCCAGCACAAATCAAGTGCTTTTTTTTTTTTTTTTTAATTGAAAATAAATAAATAAGGTCAGTGAGTTAATGGTTTTCCAGCAGGAGGGAGGGATTCATGCAGCCCCCCCCTCCTTCCACTGCGAAAGCTTGGCGCAGCAAAAAAGCAAGACACCCCCCACACACACCCCGTGCCGGTGGCTCGGCTAGTGGCTGAGGGATGCTGTTAGCCCAGAGATGGCGAATGCTGTGGCTGTGTCCAGAGAAGGAGTGGGCTCCTGGAGGGACTGCAGTTCCTGCTGGAGAAGGGATGATGCTGTCGGATCTGAGCCCCCTGTCCCGAGGCCGGCTCAGGGCTGGTAGGACAGCGATGGGGACAGCGATGGGGACAGCGATGCCAGAGCCCTGCAGGAGTCTTCTGCCTGGAGAGGAGTGCTTTGTCCTGAGCCCTGTGCCATCTCCTCCTGCCTTCTTGCCCCTCCGGAGCCAACAGTGACAGGCTCTGCTGCAGAGTGACATCAGGGGGTGCCCAAGGACTCTTGCTGGAAGCACCAGGGAGGCTTCAAGAGGGCAAAGTAGCCCCCAAAATCCAGCTTGGGAGGCAATGATGCCAGTGCCATCATGAGGACCAGTCCCTTTCTGCTCTCCATCCCCATGGGGGTGTGCAGTCCTGAGTCAAAAATCACAGTCCAGGGATGGTGGAAGTGGGGTGCCCCCAAGTCCACTTGATTTCCCCCTGAGGCTTGCACAGGGGCACGTGAAGGCTGCAACACCAGAGCTCCAGCATGAGGCACAGTCCCACCAGTATCCTGCTGGCCCAGGGTCTTGGGGATCCCTCCAGGGGGGCAGTGGGGCTCGGACAGGGAAGGGGCCCTGCCCCATAGTGGCTGCCCCGAACTCACTGCCTTTGAGGGGGAGGTAACAGATACTGACAGCAGATTGCCCTATAAACACCCCCCAGACCTGGCAAGATCCTCCAGGGACCCCATACCCTGCAGGGTCCCTCATGCACCCCAGAACCTGCAGGATCTCCAAACCCCATGAGGGTTCCCAGACCCTGCTGGGTCCCCCAGCCTCACTGCCCCCTCTTCCCCCCCACCCCCCTGATCCTGCAGGGTCCTTCAAGCACCTCAAACCCCCAGGGACAGATGGATGGGGACACACATACACACCCCCACTCCACACACACACCAGATTCCTCAGGGTACTCCAAGGTTCCCAGACCCCGCTGGGTCCCCTGGAGTGCTCCAATTCCACAGGGTCCCCTAAGAAAGCCCAAACACCCCAGACCCCCACAGGGTCTCCCATCATCAGATCCCTAAAGCCATTGCTGAGGTCCCCAGGACCCTGCTGGTTCCCCCCACCCCATAGGATGCCCCAGACCCTGCAGGATTCCCCTGGGATCACTGGGGACACCTAAACCTCCCAGCCCATCGGATTCCTCTGGCCACCCCCAAGGTCCCCAGACCCTGCTGGGTCCCCCAGATCCTGCACTCCCTGCAGGATCTCTTTGGGACCTCCAAAACTCTTTGGGTCCCAGCCCATAAAATTCCCCAGGACCCACTCAAGCTGCTCAAGCCCCACTGCTTTTCTCTCACCCCATCAGGTCCCCGAGATCCTGCAGGGTCCCAACCCACCAGTCTCCCCAGGACTCCCTCAAGGTCCTCAGAACCCCCTCAAGGTTCCCCCCCACCCCATCAGGTCCCTAAGATCCTGCAGGGTCTCAACCCATCATACTCCCCAGGACCCCCATTGAGGTCCCACCCACTCTATCAGGTCCCTGAGATCCTGTAGGATCCCACCAAATCAGACTCCCCAGGACTCTCCCAAGGTCCCCCAGATCCTGCAGGGTCCCAACCCACCAGATTCCCCAGGACTCCCTCAAGGTCCCTGAGATCCTGCAGAGTCCCAACCCATAATATTACCGAGGATTCCCTCAAGGTCTTCAGGACACTTTCAAGGTCCCCCCACCCCATCAGGTCCCCAGGATCCTGCAGTGTCCCAACTCCTCAAGGTCCTCAGGAGATCCTGCAGGGTCCCTACCCATCAGACTCCCCAGGACTCCCTCAAGGTCCTCAGGACCCCTTCAAGGTTCCCCCCACCCCATCGGGTCTCTGAGATCCTGCAGGGTCCCAACCCACCAAGACTCCCTCAAGGTCCCCCAGATCCTGCAGGGTCCCAACCCATAATATTACCCAGGATCCCCCCAAGGTCCTCAGGACCCCTTCAAGGTCCCTCCCACCCCATCAGGTCCCCAAGATCCTACAGTGTCCCAACCCCTCAAGGTCCCCGAGATCCTGCAGGGTCCCAACCCACCGGTCTCCCCACGACCCCACCTCCCACCCCCAAGCAGGGCCCCCCCCCCCGGAGCCCGTCGTCTCCCCGGTTCCCGACCCCTCCCCGGTTATGCGGGGCTGCGAGGCGAGGCGGGCAGGCGGCGGGCGGCGGCGGGGGGTGTCGCGGATCCGCGGGGGCGTGCGGGGCCCCAGGGGACGCAGCTGCGGAGGGCGCGGGCGGCGGCCAGGAGGGCGGCGGGGCGGGGACGGGGGCGACGGCGGAGCCCCTTCTGTAGCCGCTGGCTGTGGGCGGCCAGGGCCAGCTGGGCCTGGGCCACCCCGGCTCCCAACCGGCCCAGGGCCTCGGCGCGGGCGGCCAGGCGGAGCTCGGCGTGTCGCAGGGCGCAGTGAACCTGCCGGACCCGGCCCTCCAGCTCCGCCGCCGCCCGACGGCGACCTTCCGCCGCCACCAGTCGCCGCCGAGCCGCCGCCAGCTCCACCGACCCGGGGTCGTTGTTGTTGTTGCTGCCGCCGCCGGTGCCGGTGCCGCTGCCGGTGTTGGTACCGCCGCCATCGGGGCGCTGCTCGTCGCCCGCAGCCGGACAAGGATCCGCCGCCGCTGTCGCCGCCGCCGCCATGGGAACGGGAACGGGAGCGGGGCAGCGCCGCGGAGACTGATATATAGCCCGGGGGCGGCGCCGGCTCCGTGCGGCTCGGCCCCGCCGGGGGCGGCACCGGTACCGGCTGCGCACCGGCAAGGGACGGGGACGGGGACGGGGACGCGGACGCGGACGCGAACGCGACCGTGACCCCGACCCCGTCCCGGTAGGGTACAAGCCCCGGCGGGGGATGCTCGGGCTCGGTGCGGCTCCGGCACGGCCGGGTCTCGGTGCGGAACGGTCGCAGTATCGGTATGGCGGTATAGCCCGGTTCGGCACCGGCAGTAGGGCTCAGTACGGCACGGCCTCGGTACCGAGACGTCCCCGGGCTCGATACAGCTCAGTACGGCATCAGCAGCGGGCTCGGTACGGCGCGGTTCCGGTGCTGGCACGGCTCCAGGCTCGGTACGGCACGGCAGGGCACCGGCAGGGCTCCGGGCTCGGTGCAGAACGGCCGCAGTACCGGTACGGCATCGGCAGCGGACTCAATGCAGCACGGCCGCAGTACCGGGATAGCCCCGGGCTCAGTGTGGCCCGAAACGGCAGGGCCCCGGTACCGTCACAGCCCTGGGCTCGGTACAACTGAGTACAGCACCAGCACCGGGCTCGGTACAGCACAGCACCGGGCTCGGTACGGCAGCGTTAGTGGTTCAGGGCACAGGAAAACTGTCCTCCCTTCTTCGGGGCGGGGGGGGGGGCACTGGGAAATGTGGAGCTGGGGTGGAGGGTGTTAATGGGAAAGAATGGGAGGGTTACTGGGGGGCCACTGCGAGAGGCTGGACTGAGAAGGGGTTACTGGGTAGGTTTACTGGGAAAGGTGGGCTAAGAAGGGATACTGGGAATGTTTACTGGGAAGGTTTAGGGGGAAAGGCTGGACTGGGACAGGTTACTGGAATGGCTGGTTTCATGTCTGCAGCCCCTGGGAGAGGCATCTTAAGAAGCTCCTGGTGCTGGTTGGGGGATCCTGGTCCCCCAGTCACCAGTGTGGGGCAGGGAAAAGAGCGGGGAGCAGCCCCTCGTCCCTCCTTGGGGTTGGGGTGTCCCAGCCTTGGGGTGCAGGGGACGTGGCATCAGGACAGCGTGTCCTTGGTTGCACGACTGTCACAGCCACGTCACTGTGACAGTCGTTATCATCTAAGATGGCATTAACAGAGCTGAGAGTGGGCCGAGACGGCACCGGGAGGAGGCTGGAATGGGAGGGTGCTGCTGCCACCTTGCTCCCCCCCCCGGTGCCTGTTTTTTGGGGTTCCTCCTGCGGAGGCATCACGTTCAGAGGCTGCATCTTCCTGTAGGTGCGTGAGGTAAAGTCTGCTTGTGTTTCACAGCAGAGAGGATAAAAGGGAGGACAGGAACCAGGTACCAAGGTCTCATCCCACCCCTAGACAGGAGCAAAAACCTAAGCAGAAAAAAAAAAGACCCTAAATCAGTTCCAAGCAGAGCCATGGCCAGGCCTGCGATGGATGTCACCCCTGTGTCCCATGTGGGCTGGTGGCAGCTTAGCTTTGCTTTCTTTACCTTAGAGGGGAAAAATAAAAAACCCAAACACCACCCCTTGTGTTTTGCGTTGCGTTTCTTCTCTGGCTGACGCTGCCAGACACCGGAGCAGCGTCAGAGGCTGCTGCGTCACCGCTCCCGGCCCCCGCTGCCTGTTCCTCCTTTCCCATCTCCGCTGCCCAGTGTCAGAGGCACGGCCACGACATTTATTTAAGCTCTGCAGGCTTAAATATCAGGCTGTAGGAAAGCTGAAGTAGTCCAGGTCTGAGCCACCTTCGTATATCCGATGCAAATGCTGCTGTAAAATAGGGTTTGGGGGTTCAAGGGGTGTTGCTCCATCGTAGGTTGAGGGTCAAAGCTCTGTTCTTGCTCCCTTTTCCTCCAACCCAAAGAAACCGTGGGGACAGAAACATCCTCCTCTGCTTTTTTTGCTCTGCTTTGGTTGAACCTGGACCCACAAGGGCACCCCCAAAGGGGGAAAGGGCTGGGGTCTGTCTTCTAGTGAGCTTCTTCCGTTCACCTGAAGTGAAAGCTCAGAATGGCTGAGGTTGGAGGTGCCTTTGGAGGTTCCTCCTCCATCAGTCACCTGTGCATAAAATAAGTCCTTTTTTGGGTCACCCCCCAGCTGCTTGTCACTTTCCCAGCTCCAGTCCCTGGTCCAGAGTGAGAAAAAGAAATGGAAATGGGAAGCAGCTGTGCTTGGACAAGAAGGTGAGAGATAGGAAGGGGACAGAGGGGCTGTGGACATTGGTCTGTGAGGTTGAGGGTGTCACTGAGGCCCCCACAGCCGCTGTCCCCCCAGTCTGTCCCAATCAGCCATAGCACATGCCATTAGATGAGCAGACAGAAGCTGGTACAGGCAAAAAATATAAAAATACAAGAACTGCCCCTGCCCCTCAGGGTAAGTCACTGCCTGAGTCCCAGAAACCCTCCCGCGCTGCTGCGGGATCTCTGCCTGGGCTGATGAGTTATTAATGATTTAGCAGAGGAGGCC
>BJBW01010043.1:55083-88035 GCA_004320125.1 Scolopax mira
TGTCTCCCCCCCTCCTCTCGCAGCGCTTTGGGTGTGAGAAGGAAGGGCTAAATTGTGTTTACCTGCACCGCTGCAAAGTCCCAGTTGTCAGCTGGGAGGGAACGGGGGGCTCCCCTCCCTGGGCTGGGGGCGACAGGAGGCTTTTGTCAAGAGGTAGCCCCTTGGCTGGGTTTTCAGTGTCCCCAGCAGGTGACAGGGAGGACAGAGCAGCAGCCTGGGGCAGGATCTCCATCGCTGCCCAGTGCTGGCAGAGCAGCCAGGGGGCTGAGTTCCGGGGGCTTTAGGGGGTGGCTTTCAACTCCTGGCAAGACCACTTAGAAAACTTAACAGCTCCTGATGCTTCCATGTATTTAGGAGAAGTTGTACATTATGTGTACATCTTGTATCCTGAATTTAGCTTCTCTGGCTCCTGTTTGAGTTAATACTTCAGCTTTCACTGAATTTCACTGAATTTTTAGAGTTGTAAGGGACCCTAGAGATCATCCAGTCCAGCTCTCCTGCTGAAGCAGGATTGCCCAGAGCTAGAGCATGTCACTCAGGAGCATCCAGCTTCCCTGGCTTCTAACAGCAGCAGCAATACGGTTATTGGCAGACAGATGTGACTCTATTAAGTAGCTTCACAACTTAATTTATCTTTTTTTTAAAAAAAAAAAACTTTCCAAGGAAATCCTGTCCTCTGAACAATGAAGATCTTAGACCCCGGCTAACTCTTAGACACACGAGCTGTTTGTGACTCCCTCCTGGCTCTCCTGAAGCAGATGTTGAAGTTCTTTAGAAGAATCTCCTCTCTTCACAGCCAGTGCCTGCCTGAGAACAGCGGAAACTCCCAACGATCTTGTGAGTATCAACTCAAATGTGGATTTTACTCCAGGCTCTTGTTCATGGCTGGGTTAACCAGCTGCCTGCAGGTTTCGGTCTAATCCATTGCTTGTGCCAGAGAAGGTGCTGGATGGGGGAGCTGTGTCTTGTATGTGCTCCCGGGGAACCCTTCAGGAGTGTGATCCAGTGGTTGCAGAAATGCCAGCCGTGATGGGAAGGGGGGGGCAAGCTCAGCGTTGGGGGCCAGAGGTATCTCTGACACCTTGATGCAGCTGGGGGTTTGTGCCACGTCAGGCGAGCGGTTTCATCTCCGAGCCTGCAAGACTTTCTCTGTAGAGCTGAGATAACGCTCTTCTCTGTGTGAAAGATGCTTTGAAATTTCAGAATATTAGACATCGTTATGTAAATGATAATTACTGTGCAATGAGAATCATCCCAGGAAGCAATTTTGGGCTTGCACAGCTCAGATGTCTTTGGTTTGTTTTTTTAAATTTTGAACTGCATTATAAAAACGATGAAGCTGGGGGAGGTGGAGGGGGGGGCTACTCTGTTATTCTGAAGTGAAAGCAATCAAAACTCTCCACTGAGGCTGAGTCAAGGGAGCTCTGCCTTCTCAGCACTGAAATTGGGACGTTTGGGGCTTTTATGTTTAACGTATTGTCCAGGAATGTACAAAGGGAGCTCCTGGGACACGCGCTACTTAGGGGTTTTTATAAGCTGACTGAGCCAAAGTATTCCTGGAAAGCAGTGGTGTGCTGTCACTGCCTGGTTTCCAGTTTGTGCCTCTTTCTTTGTGGGGGCAACATTACTGTTTGTTTAAAAAAAAAAAAAGGGAAAAAGAGGCAATGCTTTTACAAGGTGGGACAGATTTATTTATTTATTCATGCTTGAGATGCCCTATAGAAAGTATGCAGTAGAGCAGCAGGGACAGTCCAAAAAGCTATGGTTGGGCTTTCACTGCTTATTAATTAGCCTAATTAGTATTTAAAAGGATCTCTTGGGGGTGAAAGCAGTGTTAGCCAAGAAGCTTAGAAACCATGGACAATTGAGGGGCCTGCCATAGTGTGGGATAAAAGCGGCAGCGCTAGAAGGGGAGAGTGACAGCCCTGACCTGACGTTCCTCACCATCACCTGGTGTGATGAGCTTTCTTCATAATAACAGGGAAATTGAGTGTGCCAAAGTCTGCACGTTGGATGTGTGGAGCTGAAGTGTGACGTGGTACCCTGAGAAAAACAGTTTACTCCTGTGTGCAGACCCGGGGCTGTCACGTTAGTGCAGCAGCCACGAGAAGAACAGTCGAGCAGAGACTCTGCTGCAGGATTTCTGCCCCAGATTTCTTCTGGGGCTTTGTAAAGGTTTTTCTCCCGTGAGGTGTGATTTGAGACCAGCTTGTCAACAGGATCTGTTCTTTAATCCAGATGAAGACACGAGTTTTCACAGGAAAGCCTTTACCATAACACAGACGAGCGAAAAGCATCAGTGTTGGTAACGCTGTCGTTTCTAAATCCTCTACGTTTAAATAGCATCCAATAATCTGGAGCCTGAATTGGCAGCTTGCACAATGACTGATTGCCTGTCATCTCCTGCTGGGCACAGTGTATTTTGAAATGGATAAGTGCTGTCAGGGCCCAGTTTAAGGAATGCAAGACAAAGAGGAAGTTGTTTAAAAGAAGACACTTTCCCTTTGGAGCCTGTCAGTTGGCTCCACCTATGGCTGAGCTGCTCATTTATTGCTCTAGAGCAGCAGCTCTGGAGCCTGATTCTTCTTCCAGCTACATTGAGGAAACCACTTCTGAAGGTTACAGGGATTGTAAGGTCTTAAAAATTGTCCTTTTAAAACATTTATCTTACAATTCAAGAATCTGCCAGAAGGAAGAGTAGTTGGAGAACCCTGAAACGCAGGCTGGATTCGCTCTCTGTGTGACAAGTGAGAGCAGCGTGAGCCCTAATGCTGAATATTCCTGTAAATAATTGAATTATTGGATTCGAGAATGGCTCAATTTGAATGTTAGGTCCTTCTCTGTTGACCAACAGCTCGCTAAGGTGAGACTGATGACGAATGCTTGACTTGAGACCTTCTTGTTCTCCAGGTGCCTGAGTGGTGAGCCATGCTGGGCCGGAAAACAAGACTCCCCCACGACCTGAACAGCCACCGCCAGCTCAACCAGTCCTACCAGGAGGCTGTGCCCCTGCGGACCAGACCATCCAAGGAGACAGATGTCAGTTTGGAGGTGTTTAGTGGCTCTAGTCCTGAACTCAAACAGAGCCGCTCCAGAGCCCAGCAGATGCGGGACAGGAAGGGTCGCAAAGCCGACACCAAAGACTCGAACGGGAGAGAGGCAGAAACAATTACCTTTATTTCTGGTACAGCAGAGGCTCCCCCAAACCAGAGCTTCTGCTGTTCCTCTCTGTCTCAGGCCTGGAACACGTACAAGGCTGTTTTCTGTTGTATAGTGACCTGTGGGGGCTGCTTTCAGGACTGCAGTGTCTGTATCCCCTACCCGGGGCCTGCTGAGACCTCCACTGATGATGGAAAGAATGGAGATTATAATGGGCGACTGCCAAACAGCCCCACCAACGTCTCTCCCACTGAGAAGAATGGGAACCAGATCAAAAAGTCCAGCATGGGCAGCAGTTTCAGTTACCCAGATGTGAAACTGAAGGGCATTCCTGTCTATCAAATCAGGAGCCCCAGCCACCACCTGGAATCGGATTCGTGCTGCAAAGAGCTGCTTCCAGAGAAGCCCTTCAGGAACAGCATAGAAAAGCCACCCCTTCCCAGCAGCCACCGGAGTTCAGAGGAGTATTATTCCTTCCATGAGTCTGACCTGGACATCAGCGAGCTGAATGGCTCCATGTCCAGCAGGGAGATCGACGTCCTGATCTTCAAGAAGCTGACGGAGCTTTTCAGCGTCCACCAGATCGACGAGCTGGCTAAATGCACATCAGACACTGTCTTCCTGGAGAAGACTAACAAGATCTCGGACCTCATCAATAGCATAACTCAGGACTACAACCTGGACGAGCAGGATGCTGAATGCAGGCTGGTCCGAGGCATCATACGCATCAGCACCCGGAAAAGCAGGGTCCGGCCCCATATTTCTGTCCCAACCAGCCAGAGCCACGAGGAGAAGTCCAGCAGAGGCAACGCACCCGACAGTGGGAACGAGACCATGCTGGAGTCCATGGTCATCAGTCAGGATGGTATGTGGAGGGTCCTTGAGCTTCAACACCAGAGGGTTGTTTTATCAAAGCCACAGAGATCCGGCAAAGGGCTGAAAGCTGACGTCTGTCTTCAGGCTGGGCTTATTCTCCTGGGTTGCATCAGCAGAGGTCCTAATGTATAAATATTATTGGAGACTCTGCTTCTCAGCAGTTACTGCGTTGTGGCTTTCTTGATAGTATATTTCACTGGCTGCTGAGCAATAGAAGGGCTTATTCTGCTGCTACTGCAATGACTCTGGTTTTCCATAAGGGCTTGTTCTGCTGCTACTGAAATGATTCTGGTTTTCCATAAGGGCTTATTCTGCAGCTACTGCAATGATTCTGGTTTTCCATAAGGGCTTATTCTGCTGCTACTGCAATGATTCTGGTTTTCCTCTGCACCTCTAAGCCAGGCAAAAGGCCGTGAGTCAAACTTAACTGGTATGACCAGATGAGCTGGCTTGTGCCAGAGGATGTCCAGTTACCAAGCTGGCTCTCTCCCCTGTGTCCTACCAGTGCTTTTTGCTAATGCCACCCTCAAACCATGACAGAGTGGCTCCTGGGAGCTGAGACTTCCTCTCTGCAGTGGGGTGAGCCAGTAAGTGTCCCTGCAAAGAGAAGGGCAGGGCTGGTGCCAGAGTGGAATTGCCTCCTGGCTGTTTCAGGGATGCTTTCCTCCTTCTTTGGAGCAGCCCGAAGTGACTGACCTCCAGAACAGGTTCTGAGAGTTTATTGTAGAAAAACCTTGAAGAGCTGAGTATAGAGGGCAAGGGGACATCCAGAAGTCATGGAGGAAACTGGGTGGCTCTTGTGCTTTCCAGTTTCCAGTAAGGCTGCTGTTGCTTCCTGGTATTTAGAGACTAATAAAGCTCAGATTACCAAGACAATGGTGGAAGCAATCTGAAGAATCAGACTCTACCTCTTCTATTACCCGAGGGTGGTGCCTTCTGAAGGAGAGCCCTGTGTGTTTCCCTGACAGGGATCTTTACTCCTGAGTCACAGCTGCCCATCCTTTCCCCTCTCAGGCCCTCTTTTGCTTTTTTTCTTCCAGAACTGGCCGTGCAAATATCAGAAGAAACACCAGCAGATGTGATAGCCAGGAATATGAGGCGGCACAGCAGCGCAGGTAACGTACCTGGCCAGGGGGGGTCTGAGCTGCAGCATCACAGGAGTGAGGGAAATGCCTTGAACTTCCCCTATTACCTTTGCATTCCATTTTTCACCATTTACAAAGGCTGAGCTGACAACCTGAGGAGGTTGTCCTCAGGATTATAGTTCTCTCCAGCTCAGAAAACTGCCTGGGTTGGTGGCTCCTCCTATAAAAAAGAATGAAACCCGAGTTTGGAGTGTTCTCCTGAAAGTTTTCAGTCTCTGGGTGTCCCCACAAAGTTTGGGGTGTGACCAGCTGAGGGTCACAGCTGGGTTATACTGGAAACCAAAGGGACTGTGCAAAAAGGGAAGCAGGGGACGGAGTGACAGGCTGTCCCCTGAGCTCTGATCCTCATGCTCCACTCCAAAGAGCAGCCCAGGGCTAAAAGGCAAGTTTTCTCCTGCTTAATAACAGCAGATCTGTCCTAGGAGATGGTTACAATCCGGGCAGGGTTGTTCCCTGCCTGTGGGCTTTGTGTGGCTTTCTCCTCCCTCATGATACACAAAGCCTTTTGTGGCAGCTCCTTGCCTAACTGCCAGGCACTCAGCTGCTCTGCTTCACCTTGTCTAATGTCACCATCTCTTCTCTTTCCTCTCCAAGGCTCTCCAACAAGCAGAGATTCTTCTTTCCAAGACACAGAGACTGACTCATCCGGGGCACCTCTGCTTCAGGTGTATTGTTAAGGAAAAGGACCCCAGCAGCAGGCAGGAGTTTTGAGGCTTTGCTGCAATTTTGCAACACGGAGCATGCTATGCCATTTAATTCCCCCCCACCCAGTCTGCCCTGATCCCTCGTTGAAGCCAAATTTCTCCTGCTGTCTGAATTTCACTGGATTTTTAAATTTATTTTTTTTTTTTTTTTGGACAATATAGAACATCAAGGAAGTGAACTGTGGAACTGCTGAATTTGGGAGGTGGAGTGTGTGCCCAGGGAGGAGAAGATGGACAAGGAAGTCACACATGCCTTGTGCCTCTGTGATTTCCATAGCTCATGTTTAGCTTCAACAACCTCAGTGGCCCAGCCCTTTCCCCTCTTTTGAGGATCTTTTGAACAACTCTTGCTTTCTGGCATTCCATAAGTTAACTGGGGTAGGGAGTAACTGGATGGTGTCTCTGGGTTTCTGCTGATGCTGAGGCTGAGCACCTGCTTTCTGGGGACCCAAATTTAAACTGGTTGGTTTGGTCCCCAAAAGGTAAGTCCTCTCTCCCTGGGGTACACCCTTAGTGGTGTCCCCTCCTGCTGCTGTGTAAGGAGAAGGTTGAGGTAAAGTGGTTCATGTAATCTTTGGCCTCTTGGCGTGTCTCCTGAGATAATGCTAATTGTGGAGGGGTGGGATGTCTGGACAGAGGTGCCACTTGTCACCTGTGCAGCCCGTGGGGATCAGCTTGGTGTCACTGCCAGGCTGAAGTGAGCTGCAGGCAGGGACGTTACCGGTTGCACGGGATGGCCTGTGTCTTGTGTGCCAGGGAGCTCTTCCTCCCTCATCTACCAAGCCCTCTGCGTGTCCCCATCACGCTGGCTGCTGGGGCGAGCCCTGAACTTGGGTTGTGTTGGGTGAAGGAACCAGCCAGTTCATTTTTAGGTTTTAGTAATTAAAAATTGAGCAGTTTCGAGGGATTTTTTCTAACAGAATAGTCACAAGGGCCTGGCTTTGAAAGGAAAGCCTCCCCTGAGAGCATCTCTAGGGGGTCTGTGAGGAACTGCTTGGTCCTGGCTGCCTCCTCCTTCCCTTTGCTCCTCTCTCAGAGGCAGGAGATGTGGAATCAGTGCCCCGAGGGCACAGCACCAGGCGACCTTGAGGGCCCCAGCGTTGCAACTGGAGGAAGCTGTGTCTTACTGGTGTTGCCATTCAGTTGCTTATCAGAAAGTAAACACGTGAAGCCATGGGACTTGTTTATACATTCAGCTGCCCTTGGACGTGAATAGAAAAGGCTTAGTTGAATTTAACAGCCATAGAATAAACACACCCACTGTTTTTTGCAGGAGAGGGAAACCAAAATAGGCCCTCTGCTTTGGTGTGGACTGTGTTTTTGTGCCTTAATTGGACTGAGATGTGCCTTAATTGGACTGAGATGTGCCTTAATTGGACTGAAATGTGCCTTTATTTCATAGCCTGTGATTACTCTTCAAAAGGTTGGGTAGGGGGGAAAGGATTGAATTCCTCCCATGAGCAGTCAGGCTTATTTAAACCAGCCAAAGCCCTTTGAAATGGAGTTGAAGTCCCTGTTAGAGCCTGGTTTTGTAAAACTGCTTGCCTTTCAGAGCGTGCTTTCATAAATCGTGGACACTACTGAGACCACACTTTGAGGCACTGACAGAGAACAATTTTGAAAATAAAGGGGAGAGGCCGAGGCTTGGATTTGCCTTCCCCTCCTTGCTCTGCTTTTTTTAAAGCTGTCGGGTGGTGAAAAATCCCATTTATGCAAGGAAGAGACTTGGAGCAAGGCCAGCCCAGGACTCCCGGAGGAGTTTCCCTCCTTCCCAAATGCTACCACCCTCCAATGGGCCCGTCTGGCTTCTTGCTTCCGAATGGATTCGTACAAACATATATTTGGACAAGTTTACTCAAACCTGTGCACTGAGGCGTCACAATGGGTCACGCTGACACGGAGTCCGTGCTCTGGGCGCCGGAGCTTTGGGAGACAAAGGGGCAAAAGAGCTGCCGACGGCTATTACGGATGCAATAGGACATTTTTTTTATGTTTAGTCTGTGTACGAAGAGTGAATGTGTATGGATTAAGCTTGCAAACTACTCCTCCCCCCCAAAAAATCCCCAAAAAACTCACTAAGAGGAAGACTGCCAACTCGATGGTTTCTGAAGCTGATGCACTTGTGGTGTCTTACAGGATTCTTTTGCACTCCTAGGCCTTAAATGTCTGACTTGGTCTTTTTCTTTTTTTTTTTTTTTTTTATAAAGCAAAACATGTTGCTCTTTCCCTGTGCTGTGTCTTTCAAGTTCCTGCTTGCATCCGTTTTGGGGAGAGCATCCCTCAGCGGAGGGGGGGTTGTGTAGGGGGTTGTTGATCCTTGCAGAACATGGATAAAGATGTTTTCATCTATTTGGCAGTGCTTGTCCCCGCTCAGGGGGGCTGGATGCTGGGAGGGTGCGTGGGATGTGGGGAAGGTGGGTGGGAATAAAGGAGCCCCCTGGGGAAGCACCTGTTTGTGTGGAGGGAAATCTGGACCTTCCCCAAAGGGTGATGCTGGAACTGAGCTCTGGAAAATGTGAGCTTGGGGGTAGGGGGGGGAGAATTTCCACCTTGGTCCCTGTGTTGTAGGAAGCTGTTGCTAGAAATTTGGGAATTGCTTCTGTCCCTGATGAATTGCCCTTGCCCTGAAGGGCAAGATCCACTTGGGGAGGGAAGTTGGCTCCATCTCTGCCCCCATGACTCAAAGGACCAGTTTTGTGTTTTCTAATTTCATGTCAAAAACTCAGCTGATGACCCACAGAGCTCAATTCCCTGCCCTCCTCTCACCCTTCCTGGAGGGGGGGGTTCTGGGTGGGTTTTTTTCCCCCTGGTGCTCAGGACCATCTCTGGTGCACGGGGTGGATGGTGTGAAGGATTGGCACTAACCCCTTGGGGTTTTTTTCCCCTTAAGGACTTCTTTTCTAGTCCAGGCAGAAAGGCAGAAGGCTGAGCCCAAACTTGGGTCCTTCTGTACATGGTTTCCTGCCTGTTATGTCTTGATTTTGTTAAATGAGGACCAAGTTCAACCTGGTTGCCCACCCTTGGGCAGGAGGCAGAGTCCACAGCAGTTGTGCCAGAGATGTGTTTCCTGGAAGGATTTTTATAGCCCTGAGCAGGTAAGTGCTGCCTTCTCTCAGTTGGGAAGGGTCTCCAGAGTTGGTTTTGTGCCTGGAGCCCTAGAATTGGGATCCCAGGGGAGTGGAGCAAAAGGCTCTGGTAGCAGCTTGTTGGCCAACCTCTGGCAGCCCCCAGGGGGACATGGCTGTGTCACTGCTGTCTCCATTGTCCCCACCTCCTCCTGAGCCACACTGCTAGTTCCCCCTTCAAGTCTGAGCCATGTTCTCTGCCCTCCCTTCCTCTCTGAATTTCTCCAGTGCTTTTCCTGGAAGAGGTTAGTCTTCCCTCAAGCAGCAGAGTGACCGAGTGGCTGTAACGCACCGAAGGGCTTCTGCTCTCTTGGACACGTTGAATCCCAGGGGAAAGGTTGTTTCTGGAGATTTGGGGCCTGTCTGCTGCTCAGTAGGACTCTGTCTGCTGGATGCCTAACCTGGGAGCCCGTCCCCTATTTCCTAACCATCTGGTTGCTCCAAAATTCCTGCCAAAAGATCGTTGCGATTCCTGGAAACATTTGAAAACTTGACATTTAAGCCTCTGATCCTGCAGTCTCTGCTGTCAGCCCCGTGGTCAGCAACTCTCCTGCTTCTGATTTTGCCCCGTGGGTGATGGCCACACATGGAATGAATCCACAGGAGGTTTTTTTTTTGCCTGCTGAAGGTCATGCTTGATGTCCATGAAGCTCTCTTGGCTGTTGCTGTGGTGGTTTTTTGCCCTGAGCACGAGCGTTGGGTGCTCTGCTGAGTGATCTGGCAGAAAGACTTTTGGTTGTCCGAGCGGAGATCTTAGAAACACAAGAGCCCTTCACCCGGCCACACGCGTGTAAACATGCTCTTTTCGTGCAGGTACTTCCTTTTGGGAGCCTGACTCAGCACCTTTCTTTCCCTGAGGACAATATTTGATTTTTATTGGGCTTGGTTTGACCAGGAGACTCTCCAGAGACTCACGCTGTCCTCACCCTGTCACAGAAGTGCTGTTCTTTAATACGGTGACTTTGGTGGGACAGGACACAGCTCAAGCCACCCACTGCCCCTGGTTCCTTGGGCTGGGGTTAAGGAAGAGCAGGAACTCTGCTGGGAATTCATGTGTTAAAGAAATTCATCTTCCCTGGACTAAGTGATTTATGTTAGGGTGGGTTAGAAGTTAGAAAGCGGATGGATTGACCCTAATTCTTTCCAGCCTGGACCTTAGTGATAGAGGAGCTGTGACTTCTCCTCAAAGCAAGTGTTAATATTAAATACCCAGTGCCTCCATTTCCCTCTTGGGGCTTGGGCTCTTTCCGAAGCAGTCCTGCAGCCTGGGTTGCTTCCCAAAGGGTCTGAACTGCAATATTCACTAATGAAAGCTAAGCCAGGAGGTGCTTTTAGACAAAAAAAGAATAAAATAAAAGACTTGGAGGGAACTTTGACCATCTGGAAAGCTCCTGCAGAGCCTGTCTGCCCTCAAGTTTTTCTTTTAAAGGATGTGAGAAGGAGCCCAGCAGCGAGGGAGCTGTGAGTGGGTGGTGGAGGAGCTCTGGGATGTGCTGGTGACTGCGGCTCCGGCGGGTGGCAGCACCGAAACGTCTTCTCTGGGTGACTCCACACGGGTGTGGGACAGCAAAGGGACCATCATCACCTGCCACCCTCCAGCGTGGCCTTCCCTGGTAGGAGAAACATCTGCTGAGGGTCACAGGGGTGTACTGGGATGTGGGGCTCGGTTCCCGATGTCCCTCATGGTGCCTGGTGTTTCCTTGCCGTGGTCACAAGGACGAGGCCACGTTCCGTGGTGTCAGGCTGAGGTGGGGATTCACATCTCTTGAAGCCACTTTTGCAGCTGCTCAGCTTGGGGCTGCCCTGCCCTGGTGTGGTTTATCCCAGGGGAAACTGGATTTTGGAAGCAAAAGGGTGCTTCTGATTCACCTTGGCCTGGGGGAAAGTCGGTGACAGCGGGGTGTTTGCAGAGGACAAGGCCGTCAGGAGAAACACCTTCTGTTCCGCTGGCTGGAAGGGTTGAAGTCCAGGGGTAGCTCTGGGATCAACCACCATTCACAAACACAGCCCCGGGCATTCACCTGCCACAGGGTTCAGAGCCCCAGGTACGGCCCCCACTCTCCCAGGACTTTGCCTTTTCCCTTTACTTGCATGGAAGGCAAAATGACACTGCCCAAAAAAGATCTCCCTCAGCTTCCTCTGGGGTTCCTGCAGCTGCCTCTTCTCTGTCTTAACTCTGTCTTCTCTCAGCTCCTGCCCAACCTGCCTCCTGCAAGTGATGCCAAGCAGAGCTCAGCCTGGAGAATTCGGGTGCTTATCTCCTGATTTCCCCGACGGCTGCCCTGGCTTCTGCAGGGGCCAAGGACAGGGACAGGCACCAAGAGTTCAGTTTTGGGGACACTGTGGGAGCTCTGCACTTTAAAAGAGGCAGCACAACGCTGTGCAATGGCCACCCACTGAGGGTATGGCTGCCACCGGGCTCCCAGATCCAGCTTCCAGTGAGATCAGGTGGGATTCAGGGTTTCTGGTGTTGGTTACTGGTATCTGAGGTGGTAACAGGGAAATAACGAAGCCACATGAAGGGTTTGGGCTGGTCCCTGTTTGCTCTCCCAGTGTCTGCCTGTGTTTGTCCCTTAGTAGGGGCTGGTGGGTCCCACTGCAGAGCCCAGTTGTCTTTCCTGATCTCCAGCAACCCCCAGGGAGCAGCGGCAGAGCTCAGACATAGCTGAGAACGGGGTGAAACTCATCACACTCTCAGAAGAGCAGCTCGGCTCTCCCGGCTCACCATGGTTCAGACCCTGGCAGGTACGCTCACACCGGGGCCGAGGGCCACTAAGGCCAGCAGAATCTGGCTTTTTTTACAATATCAGAAGCCCCTGTTGGTCTGATAGTCTGAAAAAGCAGGAGGATCCAGGAGAGGCAGCTGCCCCAACCTGAGTCACTGCTCAACTGGGTGGGTGTTGGTTTTTGACCCCCCAAAAGCCTATAAATGCAAATAATGCCCTGCTACTAAATACAAAACCACCCCAGGTGCAATGCCAGGCTGGACTTTGCCCAGGGAGCTTTTTCAGCTGTGCGTGCCCACTCCCTCTGGAAGGAGATGGACCAATTTTGGGGCAGCAGAGGCAAGAAGCACAGGAGCAGGGATCTGGGGTAGCCCGTTAAGGACTGACAGGAGCCCAGGCTTTGGTGACACTTCACTCATGAGCTCATCATAAGGCAGACCTGGGGCAAGGGTGGCTTCCTCCGTGCAGTCATGTGCTGCTACGTGGAGAAAGGAGCTTGGAGCAACGAGCCTCGGTCATTCCCGGGTGTTTAAGCTGGGCATGGAGACACGTGGCTCCAAGGGCCTCTTCTTGGCCAGAGAGAGACCATCAGGGACCACAGGGACCCTGCGAGGCATTTGCCAGTGACTGCAGAGAGCATCACCCCCAGTCCTGCCGGGCAGACCCCCCCCCAGTCCCCATCCCAGCCTGTGGGAGAAATCACACGCTTCCCCCTGGAAATAATGCCACTTTTTTTTTTGTGAGTTTTTTTTGTTTTTTTTGATTTCCTTTATGTTGCACTGCAATTTTAACAAAGGTAGGAACATGCAGAGAAACACCACTCGTCAGCAGGAGCTCAGCAGAGAAGGCGGTTGATGCCTGTCAGTCATCAGCAGGGAGAGACAGAGCCTCTTGGAAAAGGGGCAGGAGACACACTCCTGGCAAGAACAGCACCCCCAAACCCCCCCCTACACCCCCTCCCTTGCCCACAACCACAGACACCCCCCCTCCAGCCTTCCCTTGCCATAGGACAGTGGGGCAACCTCTCCAGCTGCAATGGGAGCCCTCCAGGGCTCAGTCTGTCCCACTTCTGGCAAGAACAGAAGCAGCAGGAAGGATTAGCCCAATCTGTCTCTATTGCAGTAGCTGGTTGTTTGTTTTTTTTTTAAAACTGGTGTTTTCCTTTCCCAAGGAGGCAGGAGAATTATTTTAGAAAATAAACTGGCCCTTGTTTTTACAGGAAAGCCAAAGGGAAGGGAATAAAAGCTCCAGAGTAACCTGTTGCCAAACTGAAATGGCAAAGAGTGTGTTAACAGCTCTCAAGGGCCAGGAGATTAAGTGATACCTTAAGGGTACATCCCAAAACCTCTCAAGCCTGGCTCTCGTAGCCCTAACACCCTTTTTGCTCTACCCCCTGCTTCTCTCCTAACTGCCACCTGGGAAGGGTGGCAGATGGCTCTGACTGGAGCTGCTGCGGGACAATTCTGTGGCCTTGAGTTCTGCTCAGCACAGGACAAGTGAGGATGACTTCATGGAGCTGCCTCGGGCAGGGGGAGCTGGAGGTGTTTCCTTGCCCAAGGTAAGGGATCCCTACCTACAGCAACGTATCCTGCCCCATTCGACCAGCTGACTGAAAGAGGGGGGGAAGAAGAGGAGGACTCAGTTGAATTTAGCCTTTGAAAAGTCCATTTCTGGATGCTGTTCCATGAACCTGCAAGAAAAACAAAGAGAAGAGCGTGGGGTGAGACAGCAGGAGCCATGGGACAGCTCTGTTTGGGGGAGGGTAAAGCATCCCTACTTCCTGCACTATCAAGTTTGCTTCCTCTCCACAGCAGTGACTCTTTTTCTGAGTGCTTTGGGACACATTTCCCACACTACAAACACTTTTCCTCGGGTCAGTGCTATCAGCAATCCTGCCAAGCCACTGAGGGCAGCAAGTCCAGACACATGGGAGTTATTAATTAGCAAACACACACCCTTCAACTGCTACCTCTCACGTAGCAGCTGGGACTGATCGTGGGGCAGAGATGAGATCGTAAGGGCAGATCATGATTTAAGCTCAAACTTGTGATCTTAGGCATTTCCAGGGACACAGGGAATATCTCCAGTGCTGCGACAGTGAAAACTCCTGAGGGACGTGACCAGAGACCTGGTTTCAGGCGAGGTACAACCTGATTTCAAATGTACAGCAATCCCAGCAGATCTACTTGGACTTAGGTTGCCACATCAGAGAGTTCCAAGAAGAATATGCTGTGTCTACGAGTCATTAGTGCACGCAGAAGCTCCTGGCTTCCTCCTCTGCCCCAAAGTTCACCAAGGGACACAAAACAAAACGTGGCGGGGGATTCATGGTGAGGGGAGGCCTCTTGTCTTCCTCAGTGCTCTCATCTCGTGGCTTCCCCTGTAACGGCCACAGCCACATTTCCACTTTCCATTTTCACAGTGCAAGAATCATATCCTTGTTTAGCAGCCAGGAGGGCTTCACAGAGAGATTAGGTCCCACCTGGGTGTCACCCAGCCTACTTTGGCCTGAACAAAGTCTCAACTTTCTCTCCTTACCTTACCAGCCAAATTTCCAGAGCACCAAACGAGTCACCTTGCCAACAAGGTATCCTGTATGTGGACTTCCCAGGAGGAGAGGGCTACCCCCTGCTCAACTAAATCAACAGACAGGCTCTAAGGAAGTCTGGTCTCTGCTCAAAACTGGTTGCACTCTACTCTGTACCTGGCACAACGATCAGTGAAGCTTCTGCCTCTACAGATAAGCCAAGGAAGAGAAGGAGCCAGGCCTGTTATGCTCAATCCTGCTTCCAATCCAGAGATAAAAGTGTGGGTTTGCACTTGCTGAAGAAGCTGCGTGACCCACAATTGCCTCTGTGCCTTCCCAAACGGCCTTGGGAGCTCCACAGGTAATTTTCCTGCCAAGGTGCGTTGAGGCCAAACAGGGCAATAAAGTCATAAAAAGCCACTCTTGGCTTGGAGACAGCTGTCTGGTGGCAGGTGTGCAGGGAGGGGGCGATTATCTGGGCTACCGAGCAGAGGGAGATTAGAAAACAATCAAGACCGTGTTAAAGTTCAAGTTGAGATGGTACCTCCAGTCCCAAACATGCTTTCTGGACTTAGAATCAGCAGATTAAGACAATTCCAGAGGTAGGCCAGGATTTCCCGTTATGCTTTCTAACCCCAGGGGCTTTTACTGGTGGCTGGCCAACAATTTGATTACACGAACTGTAGAGGTGACCACAGGCAGGACTGAAAGCCAACCTGTTTTCTGCTCAAGTTATTTGGGGCAAAGAGGAAGAGAGGGGCTCGGGAAAGCAAATACCCATAAATTAATGAGGTTTACGCACTTTTTCAAAATGTCTTGCTTCTTCTGTTCATCAGATGTGGGGAGGCCCATGGATTTCTGTCGTTGATCATACATCATTTTCTCCACCATGCTGCGAGTCTCACTGTCCAGGTCTGACAACTAAAAGCAAGGATTTCTATCAAAAAGGGGATAATTTGTCTCAACCCATACACACCCCCTGCTTGGAGAGAACACGGATAGGTTGAGGTTACACTAATCTGGGCAGAAATATTTCTACAGACACTAATTTATAGACTCAGCTTCATTCATTTAAAGTTTGAGGGGGGCACTTATGTTAGATAAGAGCATCACATGCAGGCAGCACTCCCAGTATTGGTTTTAAACTGGTAAAAAAAAAAAGATGAACACAAACCAAGAGTGAGCACATTTAGGAGAAGGGTCCATTCAGTAAAACTGGGGAAGTTCTTACCTTTGAGTTTTCTGGACAGATTTTCTTGGTGTTGATTTCTGGGTCTGTGGAGACTAGTTTGTTCCACCATTCCATCTTGTTGATCTGAAGAAATGAAGAAGCAAAAAAATACTTTATTTTTCCTGGCCTTGTTCTAGGAAATTTAAAATCTCCGTCACCGGAAAGAAAGCTGCTGGAATCAAACTTTATTTGATGGTTTCCTAAATGTCAGTGAAATCTGAACGTGGATAAAAAGCACTACATTCATTTCGAACCACTTTAGGTGGCTTGAATCTCCAAAACTAAAAAATCTGATGTCACATTTGGCATGACAAGGTTACAAACTAATCACCTGGAGAGGGCCAGAAGGGACATAATAAGCAAAAGGTCTGTCCCCAGATTTTCATGTCCCTCCAGATGCCAAAACATGGTGTTGTTCCAGTAAGGAACAACTTTCAAATGACAGATTTCCTTTCAGCTTTTCCTGAACAGCTGAGCAAACAATTGGATATCCTGGATTAGCATGAAGTTAGGCTGGAAAGGGGGAATTTGCAATACCCTGCTTCCTACAGCATCACTGACCAAGGATGAGCAAAGCATGGTTCTTCTGCTTCAGCTGACAAAGCCCAGAGCTTTTACAGACTTTTTCAGACTCTTATTTCACCAGGGAAGAGGCAGAGGAGCCTGAATCTTCCCCGATCCATTCTGCTTTACCTTCTCCAGGTGCACAGTAACCGTTTTACCATCTTCAATCAGCCAGGAGCTCTCTTCCACCTTCACTTCGTTGAAAAGCTCTCCATCAATGACAGGAGAATGGCCCTTCAGGCCAACTTTAAGGTGACGTCTCTGGATATCCACCACCATGTCCTTCCCCTTCAGCCTGAAGTTCACCTTGAAAGGGATGGCCAGCTGGACCAGAGAGAGATCAGGTTTGAGGAGCTGAGCAGTGAAGCCTCTCCTTACTCTTGTGCTGCTATTTTTTTCTTGGTTTCACCACCACAAGACTGAACACACAATATTTTCCCTGGGGGACTGAGTGAGCAGGAGGTGAAAGGATACAAGAAGCAGCTTGGCACCAGGATGGCCAATACCTCAAAGGTATTGCAAAAGGAGAAGCAGATTTTAATGTCTTGTTTAAACAAGACCAAGGTTTGGCAAAGTTAACTACAGCTTTTGGGTATTTTATTTAGTGACAAGCTCTCCTCAGGTACTGAAATGCTGCCGTTAAGTACAATTAACAACCTTCCTCAGGCAACTGAGATGCAGGGCATCTGCTCCCCTGCTTATTCCCCAGCTCAGATTCCTCTGATCCTGGTAATAAAGCAATACTTACATCCAGTTCTGAAAGAGTCTGAGTCCATCTGTAATTTGGGAGGTCAGCTCCATTGCCAGAGTTGGGTTTAAGTTTTCCTTTATCCTTCTCATCTTCCTCTTCGTCATCTGTTCCCTAAGCAAGCAATTAAAAGTGTAAAGAAGCTTTTCAAGTTTCTATGTATCATGTGTAACAAGTTCCCACGTTTTATAAGAATTTCAGGTCAGCTGCACATATTTGACATTCACATACATTTAGGTGAAAGTACTGTTTAAGCACGATTACAAAAAATAGGAAAACAAAACAGACATCAAAAAAAAAACCCCACTGAAATCTTTGGAAATTAAGTGTGAATTGTCAATGTATTCCTTCACATTTACAGGAGTTGGGCAGAAACTTAGAATTTCTCTACGACTAAAATCAAGTCCCCAGATGAGCTGTACCTGCTTGTTAGAATCCGAAGAGTTGCCTTCATCCTCTGAGGGTTTCACTGGGACACTGTTAACCTGTCCTTGTGCCTCTTTTTTCTGTTTAAAAAGAGAAGGAACAGGCTCAGACAAGTGCTGGCACTTGGTGTAAGTCGCTGATCTGACACTAGGTGGCCTCAGCTTCTTCAGCTGAAACTAAAGAGCAAAACACTAAAGAACTACACCCAAAACCAACGGGGGAATTTTCAGAATTCCCCCCTTAGAAGAGCGTTGAAGGAAAGCAGTGCTGCCAAGGGGAAGAATCCTTTCATCCTCACACCTTAAGGACTACAATCAGAGAGCTTCCTGAAGGCAGAAAGGCAAAATCATGAGAGAAGCCACATGAAAATGCAATGGTTTGACCTAGGCTGATTTTATTTCAAAGCACACCAGTCTGGTGGTCCCAGCACTGCAAAATAAGCCTTGAGCCATTTTAACCTCTCACTGCCCCCTAAGCTACACACAGACCAGCAGAGATGATCCAGATGGTACCTGCAGATGCCAGGCACCGCTCTCACCTGATCTATTTCCAGCTGCAGCCTTTCTGCTTCCTCATCTGTAAGTTCTTTAATCCTTGGCTCGTTTGCTTCCTGCTTTTCTTTAGCCAGTTTTGCAGCTCTCTCTGCCTTTTCACGCCGCTCTGCTTCTTGACGAGCCTTTTTCTCTTTCCGTTCCTTCTGAGCGAGTTTGTTGTGATGGTTGAAGGTATCTGTGATCAGCTAAAAGACAGGAAGACATATCGAAGGGTTTTTAAAAATCACCACTTTTTCAAACCCATATGAAGCCAACTCCCTGCCTACTGAGGAGCACGAGAACATTTGCTACTTATACAGACTTTGTGACTTCTCCCTTTGTTTTCACACTAATCTTTTGACTGAAAATCTAGAGTGGGGGAAAACTCAAAATATTTAAATGTAGTTCTTCCTTACACAGGGAGTGTATTTCCACGGAGATAACAGAGAAATCAAAATTCTCTTTGGCTTTTGTGTAATTGCACAGGACAAGCAGATGCCTAACCTCCCCATTTGACAGCTGCTCTGTACATCAAGGACAGCTGGAAGAATGAAGACACTGGATCCAAGTTTTTTTTTACCTAATTCTGACCTTTCCCACAACTGGGCTTTTCCCCAGGCACGAGATAGAGATTTAGAGGATCATGATTTAGAGGAGACACATCTGAAAAGCTTGGGGTTTTTACACTTAGGGACATAAGTTCCTACATAAACCTTTATGCTTCAGACCTCCCTCCAAATTCTCATGTTTTTGTGAGTATGAAAAGCAAGATCTCGAGGTGTGTGATGCAAAGGACCATGCTGCTCAGAGGGAGAGCTGAGTACTCAGGCAGGAAGCCAGAGTGATTGCCCCGTGGTCGATAAGGCCAGCAGGGCTGTGCAAAGCAGCACGTATGAGAACCGAGGTCTGTTCCGGAAAACAATATAGACAGAACCTGAGAAAAGGAATCGAGAGCAGGAAGAGCTCTCAGACTGGTTTCTGTATATCCCAGAAACTTCTTGGGGGGGAATCAGCACCTTTCCAGAGCAACTCAAAGCCTGCACGCCACCTAGTCTTGTAACCAACCACCAAGTATTTCTGCTTTGTTTTAAAGGGGAAAAGCAAGATTTATTTACATGACGTGAGTCCAGTGTCTCCTTGGATACGGAATTCAAGATGTGCCTCTCCCAGCCTCTCTTCCTCAGGTCATACCACCACACCCCCCTCACTCTGCACCACAAGGGCTTCTCAAATGCCACCCCATAAAAGATAATGACTTTCCCACCCTCTCCTTTCTTCTCTTTACTGCCAAAGGATGAGCAGGACTGTGGAAGCAGCTGATTCAATTTTTGTTGTGGTTACTATGGTGTGGGGAGACTCTGCACTGAGCACCTTTTCAGAAGGACATAAAGCATTTTAACATAAAGAACATAAAACCATTTTAACAGGTACCACCCAAGGACACGAATACACTTCTTTGACAGGCACAGACAGGGATTTGCTATAGAATTGCCAACGACAGTAGCCAGAACCTCCAAAAGCATCAGCCAGTGCTCACCTCTGAAATGCCTCTCAGGGTATCACTCTTTGGGAGCACAAGGTCCACAGGAATTTGGGGAGATTTACTCTCTAGTCTGAGAAAAACAGCAGCAAGCTTCATCTTTCTTACCATTTTCCAATCCCTTTCCTGCCTTAATTTTACTAAACTAGAGGGAGCATGTTCCACAGTGTTAGCAATTAACATCTGCCCTAACATATATTACACAGCAGCAGCAGCGCCCGCTTTGCTGGTGGAATTCCAGTATTGAGGAAGAGGAGCAGCTCCTAAACTGGTAAGTAGAAGCAAGAAATCTTCAGAAAGTCTAGTCAGTTGGTGTTTGAATGCTCTTATTTTCTGAAAGTGATACAATTTAGTCTTCAGGGTGAAGAATGCTTGCTGGAATGGAGATGCTCAGGCTGCCCGTGAGGCCACCTGGACCCGCAGGCTCCCTCCATCCCCGAGACAAAGGTGCAGCTGCTTGCCCAGAGCTGTGGACTTTGGGCTTTTTCTGAGATGAACAAACAAGGTAACCTGGGGTTATCACCACTGCGGTGTCTGTCACCGTTAAGTCACGGCGTCTGCCAGATTTGCTTTTCAAACAAGCCTTTGGCCAGAGCGTGGCAAAAAAAAACCACCACCCCGCACCATCGGTACCACTCGAACAAGCAATCGTGTGTGCTCCACCTCAGATAGGGCCAGAGTGTTATTACCTTGCTTGAGTGATGCATTTCATCAGCATCACGAGTTGCCCGGCCTCGAGGGCACTGTAACGCTCTTGAGTTGTTCAGGCGGGGAAGCTCTAGCATGGCATGAAAGTCAGAAGCCATAAAAGTTTAAGGATTTGGGATTTTTTACCTTCTCTGCTACTCCGTCTTCTCCACCGGTGAAGAAATCCGTCTTACGCCTCAGGAAACTAAAGAACGTGTTCACGAGCTGGTAGAGAAAATGGGAGAAGGGGAAGAGAGAAGAAAGAAAAGAGTAATGAGACCAGATCACTCTAAGCCACCTCGTGTCCCCTGAGCAGCCTTTATTCTTTGGACTCCTGCAAGGACCCTGCTGAAATCAGCCCTGTGACTGTTTCCCACAGAAAATATCCAGTGCCTTTGGGGGATACAGCTCCTGGATCCCCAGTTTTCAGAAGGGGCATTTGTGTGGCTTACGTGAAGAAAGGGCAAGCATTTTATTATCAGTCACCTACTCCAACACCCCGGGATGTTCTTTAGATCCATCTGAGGCAGGGATTTGGGAATGTATATACACATGCACATCTGCAGATATATATGTATACCATATTTTGCTTTTTAGCACACATAAAACAGTGTATCACTGGGTGCAAACTCACCCTCCCCACCTCCACAGCCTCTTTATTTTTACAGAAAACTAAAATTCGTTTCCTGACAGATATTGCCAATGAAGTAGAGTTTCTGAACTGGCGTCCTCCAATGGAAACCCATCTTCTTGACGGACTCCGCTTATCTTTTGTAGTGTGGGTTTTTTTGGGTTTGTTTGAGGTATTTTTGTTGGGTTTTTTCCCCCAGGAATTTTGTCCTGTCAGTTTTTCAGAGGTTTCAGCACAGCACAAGGAGCTATTATTAGCACTACTTCCCCAAACCTTTTACGTGTGGGACGTTCCCACACCCTCCAGCCCGGGACCCCAGCCAGGAGGAGGGGAGCCACGTTCAAGTACGCTCCATGGCCGAGTGTCTCAGGGGGCGGCTACTGGGTGGCAGAGCCGGGAAAACGGGGCTGGGGGACTCGGTCCCCGTCCCAATCCTGCCGTGTTTTACTTTGCTATGAGCACTGGGGGCCCGGGGACAGCAGGAGCTAGGGTGCAAGGCCACAGCTCCTCATTAGCCTCACGCTAATTAATTAGCGCGTCCTCCGCGCTCCCCGTTATCACCGTTAATGGGGTGGGGCGCAGAGAACACGTGCTTCCATGCCGCACGTGCACCTCCCGGTAACGGCCGGGATGGGGGGAGGCAGGATCGCCACCACCTCCCTTCGCTCCTCCCTGTCGTTTTCCACCCACCCACCCACACATCCCCCATCCCCGCTCCGGGAATACGGGAAAGCTTTCGCCGCCCCATTCCGCTCCCGGGTCTGGGCCCGGCGGCGCTACCTCGCGCACGCCGCCCTGGTGCTGCTGGGCCATGGCGAGGAACATGCCGTCGAAACGGTCCTCCTGCTCCGCCGCCTCCTCCGCGCTCAGCCCCATCCTGCCCGCCGCTACTGCCACCGCACCGACCTCCTCAGCCCCTCACGCCGGCGCCCGGAAGCGGAAGCGGCGCGACAGGAAATAGGCTCCGACTTCCCGTTACCGACCAATCCGCGAAGAGAGCGGCTCAGACGGGCGTTAGGATTGGTCGCGGCCGCGGTTAATCCGCCAGAGGGAGGCGGGACGCGAGGCGCGGGGTCCGGTTGCCATAGCGACGGGCCGTCCGGGAGCGGGCCCCTATGGCGGGCCGAGGCCTGCGTCAGGCCTGTCGCCGAATGAGGCACCGCCGGCCCCAGGGGAATCCCTCACCCGGCCACCAGGCCCCCCCTCCCGGAGAGAAGCTTCTCGATTCCTGCTGGTCAACGGGTAAAAACACCAGGTAATTCATAGAACGTTTCCACTGTGCAAGCTCTGTCACAGAACGGTTTAGGTTGGAAGGGACCTTAAAGATCATCCAGTGCCACCCCCTGCCCTGGGCAAGGACACCTCCCACCANNNNCAGCCCCAGCTTCTCTGGGCAACCTGGGCCAGGCTCTCACCACCCTCACACCAAAGAATTTCTCAGCAAACTTGCTGAGGGTGCACTCAGTCCCACTCTCCGTGTCACTGACAAAGATGTTAAACAGCACCAATCCCAGTACAGACCTTTGAGGAACACCGCTCCTCACTGGTCGCCAGTTGGGCATCAAGCTGTTAACTGCAACAATTTGAGTTCGGCCGCCCAGCCGATTCCTTATCCACCTTATTATTCAAGGTGAAAAATCTGTGAGAATTTGCCTTTCCCCTGACCTGCATTTCCTCAGAGAGACGTGAACCGATAGGCCCTGCCTGGTTTTGCCTACTACAGTCTGTCGTTCCCTTCCCTGACCGTAACGAGGAGACAACAGGAGTCTCCTGTCAGCAAGGTTAGGCAAACAGCCGCTGATAAAATGACTTCCAGGTTGCTTTTTCCAAGGCCGCTGAACGCAGGCCCCAGACGAATGCCCTCTGTGTGTGTGTGTGTGAACCCTCTGGCAGTGACACCTGCCCGATGACAGCGTGGGGCCTTGGTGCCATGGTACAGGCCAGGTTAATGACTTTGTTTATACTGTTTGGGTAATCGCGATAAGGTCGCCCAACCCGCTGCCCCCCTCCCTGTGCCACTGGCACTTCATTGAGAAAACGGCCGTTGACGCCACACGGAGAACTCGTTGGCCCCAACCAATCAGCCCGGGGTGGCTGGCTGCTGGTTTTTTTTTTTTTTTTTTCTTTTTTAACGAGTAACGCTTAATCACAGAGCGGTCAAGGCTGAGGAGGGGTGTTTCGCTGGTGGCCCAGCCTTATAAGAGCTGGTTTGAGCAGCTGTGGGCTGGCAGAGGTGGGAGGACAAAGAGAATTCAGCCTGCACTGGAGGCTTTGGAAGGGTTTTTACATCTCTCAACTGAAGCAGGAGCTGAGTTTTGCTGAGGATCCAGCCACCTGGTTCAATTATGACCACCAGTGGCATGGACATGGACTGTGAGAGGTGCCAGTGCCACAGGGAAGACAAACGCCCCGCCATCCTCTACACCCTCCTCAGCCAGAACCTCAACCACAGCCGGGGTGGCCGCAGCCCAACCCAGCAACGCTGCCTCTGCCACCAGCACCGCACCGTCTGCCTCCGCACACCCCACATCACCTGCCAGGCAGCCTCCAACGTGCTGGTAAAAACCATCAGCTTCATGAAAAACCTCCCTTCCTTCTACCTCCTCCCACGAGAGGATCAACTCCTCCTGCTGGACAGTTGCTGGGTTCCCCTCTTCCTCCTGGGGCTGGCCCAGGAGATGGTGACCTTTGAGGTGATGGAGACCCCAGCCCCCAGCATGCTCAAGAAGATCCTCCTCGATGGCCAAAGCAAAGGGCAGGAGCCTGAGAGGACACAGCCCACTCTGGCTGCTGTGCAGCGGCTGCAGTGCTGCCTCAACACTTTTTGGAGCCTGGACCTGAGCCCCAAGGAATACGCCTACTTGAAGGGAGCCATTCTCTTCAATCCTGGTGAGTGCAGCACCTGAACACGTGCCTCTTGGCTCGGAGACATTCAGAGCACGAGCAGGCATGAGAGCAGGACAGGCTGATTACCTTATCCTTAACACTCTGTACTACTAAATGCCCCAGGAAGCAGGGAGGAGGGATGTTTTACCTGGTGGTAAAAGCCAGAGACCTTTGCCTGCCCTGCAGACAATACAGAATCCTTTATAAAGGATTTGTTTGCCCAGTTAACTATTATTCTTCCTCAAATGGCAGCCCTGGAGTAGCTATGTCTTGGTAGTGCTGTGTGTATCTCGTTAACGTGGCCTCAGAGATCCCTTCTGAGAAATAGGGAGGGGGATGGATGGGAATGGGAGAAACCTGGGGGTGTTTTCCAGCCTCTCTTATCATCACCTTTTCCTCCTCTCCCTCGGCAGACATCCCCGGGCTGAAGGCCTCCCTGTACATCGAGAGCCTCCAGTGGGAAGCCCAGAGAGCACTTCGGGAGGTCCTTCAACCCTTGCACCCCGAGGACCAGGGCCGCTTCGCCCGCATTTTGCTCATCTCCTCCACCTTAAAATCCATCCCTCCCGCTCTCATCACGGATCTTTTCTTCCGACCTGTCATCGGCAACGCAGACATCATGGAGCTCATCGCAGAAATGCTGTACGAGATCACCGTCAGGCAGCTGGCTCCAGTGCCACATGTAGCCTGCTGAGAAGCCACGCTGGGCCACCAGCCCCTTGGGTCCTCCCTGGGAGCAGGAATTTAGCCAGACAGATGCTTTGGACTCCGTGGGGAACTGCACGATTCAGCTCTGGTTCAGCAGATGTTTACAGCTCCTCCTGTGCCGGTCTCCGTTTCAGGGAGCCCACGTGTGGGTGAGGGATTTTCTTTCCCCGGAGCAGCTCAGCTGCAACCAGGCCCCAGAGCAGATCAGGTTAGAGCCCAGTCCTAGGTTTTACTCAATGAATCCTCGGTCCCATTTAAATCAAGGTGCATTTTGCTGTTAACTCCAAGAGACAAGGTTTGTCCTCAGCCAACAGCTCCATTCCGTGGTGGTTTGGGCACGGCGAGTAGCGTGTCTTCAGTGGGATCGCCTTCCCGATGCCAACATTATGGAATTAGCTCCAGGTGAAGTCTTGCTCTGTTCTATTGTGCTTGAAATCTCTAGAAATACTGATGAAGGATCTTCCTCAGGCACCAAGAGGGGAAAAAGCCAGAGTATGAAATTTTACAGGGGGTGTGCAGATTCACCCCTCCTTCCTTTCCTCAGATTGTATCTTTTCTCCGTAATGCCATGAAATGCAACAACAGAACTGCTCACAGGGCAGAGCCCCTCACAGCCCCTAAACTTCTTGCCCATCACCTTGGGCTGGGGGCTCACCTCGTTTGCACTACGGTAATTAAAACCCCCCCCCAAGCTGTGAACACTGCGGAGACAAGGGGTTTATGGTAGAACTAAACATCCCCCCACTTCCAGTGACAGCCTGGAAAGCTTGCCCCCCCTCCCCACAGCTTCTGCAACAAGTTAAATGTCAGTATTTTCTAAGTGAACATTCTTGCAGTTTGTATATAAGATAAATAAATTATTTTTTTAATAAACTGGTTTACATTTTGGAACGCGGTGGTGGCTTTTTGGAAGTGGTGGTAACTCTAGGGGGGGGGGGGGGTTAGAAAAAACCAGCTGCAGGCACGGGGGTGGGAAGAATGCTTGAAGGAAAAGGGGTTTTCCATAAAAATCCATCTGCCTCACCACAGGAAGGGATATCAGAGGCATTTGATGAACAGCCCCATGGCACAAAACGCCCCCCCCCAACGAAACGCCTCGAATTAGAGCCAGCAGCGGGGTGGGAGCAAGGACTGCTTCGTCAGTCTGTCCCTCCGCCTCTCACCGGAGCTGCCAAACGGTGACAGGAGGCTTCCAAGGTGATCTCAGCCCCGTGACAGCCATTTTCCATGGGGAGGGAGCGCGTTGAGTCACAGGATGATTTCCACAGGCCCACGCCAGCCATGGGCAGCCACGCAGCACGGTGACACACACCTGAGTCATGGCACACGGGGTGCCAAACAGCCCCACTGCCGGAGTTACCTCCTGTCTTCATCAGCCCCACCAGCCCCTGGGGACATCGTGGGCTCCCTTGGCCACCATGGCACTCACCTGTGGCACTGGCCATGAGGCAGGTCTGTCACTGCAGGGCCACCCCTCCAGGGTGGGACACACAGCGCTGTCACTTTACCACAAGGGAAAGGCCTGGAGCCCTCACACAGGGCAGCCCTGAATGCCATGGGGTGGGGGGGACCCTGGACAAGCCCAGAGCCCCGAGACCTGTGACCTGGCTGTCCCCAAGGCTTGTGACCTCCACTGGGCCTGGCCACCTCCAGGGCCAGGGTCTGTGACACCCCCCCCCCTCCAGGCCTGCCCACTCCCAAGACCTGTGACTTCCATTCGGCCTGACCATCTCCAGGGCCTGTCACCTCCATCAGGGCCCGGCCACCCTCAGGGCCTGTCACCTCCTCTGGAGCCTGGCCATCCCCTGGGCCTGTCACCCCCTCCTCCAGGCCTGGCCACTCCCAAGGCCTGTCACCTCCACCAGGGTCTGTTCATCCTCGGGGACTGTCACCTCCATTGGGCCTGGTCACCTCCAGGGCCTGTGACCTCCATCAGGGCCTGGCCACCCTCAGGGCCTGTCACCTTCACTGGGGCCTGGCCACCTCCCTCCGCTCCCGCCCGCAGCGCGCTTCCCCGCCACCAGGCGGCGCCCACTCCCCGCGTCGGGAGCTGACGTTCTCACGGCGCGCCCGCGCTGCCCGTGACGTAACGCCCCGCTGAGGCAAGATGGCGGCGCCCAGCTGTAGCGTCGATAATGGCGGCGCCGCCGCCGCTCGTTACTGCCTGGTGAGCGGCATCCCGGCCGCCCTGCGCTCCGCACAGCTCCGTGCCTACTTCAGCCAGTTCCTAGAAGCCGGCGGCTTCCTCTGCTTCCACTACCGCCACCGCCCCGAGCGCCCGTCGGCGCGGAGTGGAGAGGAGGCCGCGGCGCTGCGTACTTGTTCCTGCCTGGTGGCCGTGAAGCCCGGCCGCGCCCGCCGCTTCGTCCGTATGTACTCGGGCAAGCGCTGGGTCGGGCCCGGCGGCGTCTCGTTGCCCGGCCGCTGCTTCATCCGCAGAGTTCGCCTCAGCTCCGGGACAGGTACGGGTGGGCACCCGGGAGGACCAGGCTCGGCCTCCCCTCACGGGCCTGGAAGGGTCCGGAGGACGCCTTGGGTAGTGGATCCCAGTCCTCCGGGTCTCAGCAAGAAACCTGAGGGCACCGGGTGATTAAAACCCCTCACGGAATTTACTTAATGCCTTAAATCTATGCCCTTCTTCTCTGCTCTGATGAGACCTGTGTAGTGGCTGCCTTCAGCTGAGAGGCCACCAACATCAGAAGGACAGGGACCTGTTGGAGCAGGGCCAGAGGAGGCCACAGAGGCTCCTCTGCTGTGAGGACAGGCAGAGAGAGTTGGGGGGGCTCAGCCTGGAGAAGAGAAGGCTCCGGGGAGACCTTAGAGCCCCTTCCAGTCCCTAAAGGGGCTCCAGGGAAACTGGGGCCTGTAGCAATAAGGCAAAGGGTAATGGTTTTAAACTAAAGATTAAGATTAGATATGAGGAAGAATTTTTTTACTGTGAGGGTAGTGAGCACTGGCCCAGGTTACCCAGAGAGGTGGTCAATGCCCCATCCCTGGAAACATTCAGGATCAAGTTGGACTGGGCTCTGAGCAACCAGGTCTAGTTGAAGATGGCCCTCCTAATAGTGGGGGTTTGGATTACATGGTCTTCAAAGGTCCCTTCCAACCCAAACCATACTCTGATTCTGTAAGAGTGGGTTTGGTGCCTGCTTGTCTCCCTCCTTCCTGGGAGGGCCCCGATTTACCCCTTCTCTTTGAGTGTATGTTTCCCTACAAAACTATTCCTTCTTTCTTCTAGGCACAGAGACGTTTCCCTGCAGCGAGGACAAGATGGCTCCAGGCGAATCTGTCACGGAATCAGACCTGAAGCGGCTGCCTGAGTTCAACCCCCCTTCCTTCATGCCTTACGGGAACGTGGGCACCCCCCTGAAAGTTTTTCTGGAGCTGATCCGGGCCTGCAGGCTGCCTCCCCGGATTATCAAGAAGTTGCAGCTGGATTTTCCAAAGACAGGCTCATCCCGTAGGTATGGGAATGTGCCTTTTGAATACCAGGACACTGAGACAGTTATAGAAGAAGAAAGAGTTTACACTGCTACAGGGGATGAGATCACAGAGGAAGAGGGACCTGTGGCAACACCTGAGGTGACTCACCCAGGCAGCGCTGAGGAAGATGACGAGGGGCAGGAGAAGGAGGCAGAGGAGTCGCACTCGGATGATGTAAGTGGATTTTTCTAGCACCATCCAAGCTTAGCTATTGTAGCTACGAAGCTGGGAGAGCCGATACAATTCACTTAGAGCTTATTTTTAATCTTCTAATTGTATTGCATTAATCGCTTGTGTAAAATTAGTGTTCAAATATGGTTTTTAATGGCTTTGTGCACTGAGACTCTTGGCACGTGAAGAGTGTGGGCATTAATGGCTCCAAAACTGCTGGTCCGAGTCAAGCTGGTTGTAGAGGGTTGAGCCTAAAGGGTTTGGTTGGGGACAAGCCCAAAGGTTTTGGTCCAGAGGAGCGAGCATAGGCAGAAAGGGGTGCTGTGGGAGCAGATCTCCTGCACGGCAGATTGGCCTGGCTCTGCTGTTGCTTCTAAATGAGGCAGCTGGAGACTGGGGAGCAGTCTGTGTGCTGGAAATGACAGGCAGAGCTCTACAAATGGTTGACCTTGAATGCTCCAGTGATTGAAATTAGTCATTCTGAGACTTTCGTGACAGACTTCTAGAAAACTGGGCTGGACAGGCTTTCCAGAGACTATCTCTCTCCCTCCACCTGACAGACACCTGTCTAGCCTGTTCTCACCATCCTCTGTCATTACAGAGGCAGCACGATCCCGAGGCAAGCCATTCCTGTTCTTTGCTCTACCAGAATGAACTTAGATGCCAAATCTTTGCTGCAATTTTATCCCATTAGGTTCTCCTAGCAACAGTGGACACAGAGAAAGCTTTGTTCCCTCCTTGACAAACTTTTTATTCAGTCTTTTCTTCTCCAGACTAAACAGACTCCTCGAGCCGTTTCTCACAGGCTGTTTCCTGGATCTTTTTGGCTGTTCCTTAGTTGGTTAATGGCTTCCTTGGAGGGCGCTGCCCAGAACTGGGCAGGGAGCAGTAAAGCTGTCAGTCTGATCTGTGTCTGTGCCAGCAAACTGCTTCACTGGAACCACCACAATCTCTTTAGGGATCAACTGGAGTGGAATTAATTTGTTGCTAGTGCTGACTTTACGTACAACACACCTGCTCCTTAAATGGGCATCTTTGCGTTGCAGATGGGGTACGCTGCTGAAAGCATGGCTGTGAAGTGGGTGTGATGTGGTATTTTTATTTATTTAATTTTTTTTTCACCACTTCTGTCTGCTGACTCTGGAGATGGTGTTAGTCAGGGGAATGAGGTCATTGGTGCCGGTCGTGTTAGTGCCTGAAAACAACAGGCTGAGACGAGCCCTGTCGACAAAGCTGTTTCGGAGGGAAGGGAATCAGGGAGGGGACCGTGCCTGCTTGGTGTCACCCACCTTTCACTGTCTCCTTTGCAGGACAATGATACCTGTGAGGAGTGGGAGCGCCACGAGGCTCTGCACGAGGACGTGACCAAGCAGGACCGTGTGGAGGAGCGGCTCTTTGAAGAGGAGATTGAGCTGAAGTGGGAAAAAGGAGGCTCTGGCCTTGTCTTCTACACAGATGCTCAGTACTGGCAGGAGAAGAATGGAGGTAACGTTGATGTTTGTGTCCCTGAGCCACAAACTAACCACCAGGAGCTGGAGGGCCCGGCCCTGCAGGTAAATCAGGTATAACCCCTGATTTGAGTGTTCCAGATCAGATCCAGATCAAAGCATCTTGCTGTCACTTTTGAAACCTTCCCTTGATCAAAAAACCTGCAGTAGTTCAATCCAGTTGCCAGAGACCCCTGTGGTCCTGCTGGCAGCCTGTTGTGTAAGCACTGTGGTTTGCAGAGTCTTTAATACCATTTCCTTCCCATTTTATTAGAGAAAACAGGGAGCTGGGCCACCTGCAAACAGCTCTTCTGTGTCAGACTTCCATGACCATCACCAAAATTGGTGCTTTCCTTCTCTTGGCAGACTTTGATGAGCAGACTGCGGATGACTGGGACGTGGACATGAGCATCTACTATGACAAAGGTATCTGAGCTGAAACCCCCTCCAGGAAACTGGGGAGATTGGGAAATTCTGACCCTGCAGAATTTCTGCAGATGGAGAACTCTTTGGCTCTCTCATCCTTTGAAAGCATCCAAGACAGCAGTGTACTTTCAACGACGTTTTTCTTGTCTGGCAGAGAGAGTTGCCAAAAAGAACAGGTTCTGCCTCCTTGGTGCTTGGTGCTTTGAGGGAAATGACACCAGTGAACAGCTTTCCTGAGCTGTGCTGCTCTGACTCTTGCTGCTTTCTCCCTAGATGGAGGTGATAAAGATGCTCGGGACTCGGTCCAGATGTGGCTGGAGCAGCGACTCCGGGATGGATTGGAGGATGGATCTGTTTCAGGGCCCCAAATTGGCACCTTTGAGAGATACACCAAGGTGAGCTCCGGGCACGTGCTCAGGAGGGGATGGGGCAGGACTGGAAAGGCTGTGGTGGAGATGCTCAGGGGCTGTGTGTTGGGGGGAAGAGAGGTCTTGGATGGGGGGAGGAGGCAGAGGGTTCTGGGAAGATGAGGATGGGCTTTGTCCAGCAACTCTGTGACCCTTTTTTTTTCCCCTCTCCCAGGGCTTTGGCAGGAAAGTACTGGAGCGTCAGGGCTGGACAGAGGGGCTGGGGCTGGGCAGCAGCAACTCTGGAATGGCCGAAGCTTTGGACAACGAGGGTCAAAACCCCAGATGCAAGAGGGGGCTGGGGTAAGTACCCAACTCTGCTCTGCCAGCCTGTGTTCAGGGCCTGTGCCCTGTGCCTCTCACAGCTAACAGGCCACAAAAAGGAACAGGTTATGAACTAGAACTGGAAGTCTGTCCCAGGGATCTGCCTTTCTCTGCACACAGCCAGGGCCTGTCACAGTGCTCCAGAGCCAGAAATGCTGCTCTTCCTGATGTTCCAGTGCTCTTTGGAGGAGCTTGTGGCATTAGAGTGGGACTGGGACCATTTAAAGGTCCATGCAGTGAACAAACACAGAGGGAGTGCTGTGCTTGAGGACTGAGGGTCACCTCTGCTCTGGTATTCTGGTGGGGAAAGCTCAGGTGAGCTGAGCTGTGGCTGTGCACCTCACCTCTACTTTTTCTAGGGGCTTTCTGGAGGCTTTGTGCAGTGCTGTGTTTCCCAATTCTGGAGCAATCTCACAGCCAGGAATAGGACAAGAATCTTTATTGTTCTGTAGCCATCTGCTTTTCCCCAGGAAGGAAAGGAGCTGGGATGTCCCACTGCTTCCGTGGTGTCTGACCAGACATTTCCCCTCTCCTTCTAGGTATCACGGGGAGAAACTGCCAACTTTCAGCAAGGTGAAAAAGCCCCGACAGGACTCTCCCATCCTCATTTCCACTGTCTACGATGACCCTGATCCAAAAGACTGTGGTGACCATTTGCTCAGGCGCCAACCACCCACTGCCATGAAGTACAGGCAGGACATGGCCTTCGTCCGGGCGTCACAGGGGGCTTTGGAGAGCACCAGGGTCCAGTCCCACTGAGCAGGGACTGTCACCCACCCTTTAAACTGGTTCTGTTCCCGTTGAGCACAGGCTGGTTCCTGGAGTGCGGAGCGAGACCTTCGTGTATTTATTTTTGGAAGAAATATAGACTTGTTACAAAAATTTTCCACTGGTGTGCTGGGTCAGCCTTAAAAAAAAAAACACCAAAAAGCACAAAAAAAAAATCCCAACTCCTATTTTGTGGCTGCCTGAGAACCAGGGGAAGGACAAGTAGAGACAGGGCCAGCTGTGGGGCAGGGGTCCCAGTGGAAAGCTCGCCGCTGGCCCCTGGCTTCACCCTGGTTTGGGTGTGACAATCCCACGCTCCTGGGAGAGAAACTCCTCGGGATGAAAAAAAAAAAGACTCATCCTGGAGGAATTCTGCGACGTGCTCTGCTCTGTTTTCCTGATGTAGGCATTTTTTTTTTTTTGGAGGGAGAAGGAAGGGGCAGAGCCTTTGTCCCAGTGACCCGGTAGTGGAGGGTTGAATGTAGATGGTTGGCCCTTTTTTGCACTTTCTTTAAGGCAAGGGGAGTGGATCTAGGGAATAATTTCCTCCTTTTTGGGGGATTAGGAGGGCGGGCTCGAGGGGGAAGGGCCGGCGCCGGGATTCGAACCCGGGACCCGAACCCCGATTCCGGGGTTCGGGTCCCGGGTTCGAATCCCGGCGATGGAAAGAGCGACGCGTTCCTCCCAGTCGCCAGGGGGCGCTGTTGGAGAGGGGTGGAGGCGGCCCTTCCTTCACCCGGAACGCGGCGCTTGGGGCCCGCGGCGACCCGGACCCGAGGCCGGGGGCACCAACGGCGGCGGTGGTGAGAGGCCTAACGGGACCCGGGGAGGCCTAGCGGGGCCTGGAGGGGAGGGGATGAGCGATGAAGGAACGTTCGCAAGGAGTGGGGAATGTGGGGGAGAAGGGGGGACGAGGAGGAAAGGGAAGCCTGAGGGGAAAGGGGGATGAGGGGGGAACAGGGTGTCACGGGGGAGAAGAAGGGATATGAGGGTGAAAGGGGAGATTGGGGTGAAAAGAGAGGTTCTGGGGGTGCAGGCAAAGGGGGGCTGTGGGGGGAAAGGGTGTTATGGGGGATATGGAGAGCAAGGGGGGACAGGGGGAGAAGAGGGGGTGGAAGCAAATGGGAACATGGGGAAGAAAAGGGGTCATGAGGGGAAGGGGGATATAGGGGAGAAAAGGAGATGCAGGCAAAGATTGGGGATGGGGGAAGAGGGGATATGGAACATGAAGGCAGAGGGGACGTAGGACGTATGGGGAGAAGGTATAGGGGGAAGGAGCAGGTGGGAGAGGGGACATAGGCCAACATGGGGGGGAGGATATGTGTCAAGTGGGAGTGTGGGATTACATGGGGAGGAGAGGGGACAAAAAGGAGAAGAAGGACACAGGGATATGGAGAAATGAAGGGGAGGACATGGGGATGTGTTGGGGCAAGGGATGGAATGTGTGGGTACTGTGGAAACACAACCCACACATGGGTAAGAGTAGGGACCCGAGCCCCACAAGCACAGCCCTATGGGTCTGGGTGGGGGTTTGCCCCTGTTTCCAGCCATGGCAGCACCAGCTGGGGGGTAACAGAGTCACGTCTGCCCCGACACGGGGATCACTGGGACAGGAGGCCCTTCCTCTCCTTGCCTGGAGAAGAAAAGGCTCCAGGGAGACCTTAGAGCAG
>BJBW01010045.1:0-19522 GCA_004320125.1 Scolopax mira
GTGCCTGCTGGTGACAGGACTGTCACCCTGGGAGCTTGATACGGTTTTGTATATATTGTATCCATTTCATTATTTTCTTCTTTTTATTTTAATTTTAATTCTTCATTAAAGTAGTTTAGTTCATTCTAAACCTCTCTATCTCCTTATCTTTTCCTCTCCTCTCATTTTGGGGGGCACGTGGAAGGGACATCTGTTGGTCCGGTTGCAGTGATTTCAGCTGAAACCACGACACATGGAGGGTGTGGAGTCCCCTTCTCTGGAGATCTTCAAGTCCTCCCTGGACGTTCCTGAGTGATGTGCTCTGGGCAGCCCTGCTTTGTCCGGGGAGTGGGACTGGAGGATCTCTAGAGGTCCCTTCCAACTGATAATTCCCTGATTCCGTGAGCCGTGATTCATCTTCCATAGACACTGTAAGAATATGGAAATGCCATACAGTGATCGATGAAACTATTCCATCCTTCATACACTGCTTCACATCACAGGGCAAATACCTCACCTTACCCTGCATAGTGAAGAGCCCAATTTTTACTACCCAATGTCACAAATATAAAAAAGGAACATCAAAACCTTTCTCTGAAAAAGGTACCTTATTAAAGCAAATAATCGTAAGGCTGCTGGAATGCACTTGACACAGTGCTATATTTTCTGACCAAACTTGCCTGCTGCAGATGACAGCAGCCTGGTTTGGGTAACTATGAACAGCACTATGTGGTCTATAGTGCATTTCTGTCTCATTTCTAAGGAAGATACATGGTTGGTTTTGATATATAATGCCTTCAAGGTTCTGGATGTTGGCCAGATCCAATCCAGCTTTTCCTGTTGAATGTCTTTGCATTTGTAACCAGAGACCACTCTGGCAATAAATGTGGTATTGATATGGAAAAGCGATTAGAAACCTGCTTTATCACCTTTTGCGTAGCAAAACCTGTCTGTTTATTAAGCCTTTTCCTAAGAGGCAAGCTTAGGAAAAGTTGTTTGAGTCACTGAAGTGGAACACGCTTCTTCATGGAGAGTTGGGCAGTATACAGATCTGAGGTAAACTAAGCGGAGGTCTCTCTGAGTTGTCTTGAATTAAAGGACTACTCAGAGTTTCAGAATATCTATTTTTATTTACTTTGTACATATAGGTTACCCATTTAATAACTCTTCACTGTCCATCTTTGTTTACTTTTTCTGAACTGAGTACTTGCTTTTTGGATCTCCTCTCCTCCAGCAGTTTGAAGCACGCACTGCCTGATGCACTGGCTGGGGATCATCTTTGGAAGCAATACTTTGCATCGAACTAGAACTTCTGAGATTAATGACAATTTTAGGATTAGAATAATCAAAACTTAGCATCAATAGAATTTTCGTCGGGTAATTTTTATCTGAGTAAGGATTGCAAAGATGTTAATCTTTTTATCCATGTTCACTATTGCCCACTTGTAACATAATATCATGCTCTATCAGCTGAGACAGGGATAGAAATCTTTTTTCTCTTCACCCCCTCTGACAGTACGAGTAAGAACTCCGCATAAAGCTATTGAGGAGTTTTTGCAGACTCATTCTAGCAGGCACAGCTTGTTAATGCCACCGCAGAAATACACCTAGTAGGAGAAAAGGAGTCACATGGGCAGGAGAGAAGAGATCCTGCAGAAAATCGTAGGAACGGCCAGGCTTAACACATAAAAGTTCAAGAGAGTGTTTTCCTCCTCTTATAGATCTTTGAAATATATTCAATGTTTTTTTTCTAGATTTTGAGGAAAGCCAAGGTTTGAAAAAAGTGCAAGTATGTTTTTCCAAATCATGCACAAATTTATTTTGAAATCAGTATGGGCACTCCACTCGCATTCCTGTTTCAAGAAATATAGACTAAATTTCCGTAAGGCTACTGGCATACTGTTCTAATAGCTCTCATAAGCGTTGTGATATCTGTTCCTTAAAATTAATTGTGATTTTAAAGTCTGATTTATGTTGCATGCATTCTGATGGAGAGGGAAAGAAACAGGTAGTTCTGATGTGTATCACTTCCACAGTTAAACAACTTTAGTTGCAAGTTTGAATTCACTTAACTACTACTAGAGAGCTGAAATAAACTGCCCAGTGATAGTCAGTGAAAGCCTTGCGACACCTACAAGTTCAATTGTGAGGAAACATCAGCATTTAACCTCAACACTGCTCTCCAAAACAACTTATTGGTTTAAACTTTTTCTTTATGCTTCTTCATACATGAACCAGTTTTAAGAGACAAGCAATTACCTAAAGCACCCAGAAGAGAGTTGAGTCCTTCAAGGGTATATTTAGGTTATAACACTAACCACTCAATGACAAGCCTGTGCCTTAGCTTCTGCTCAGGTCTAACAACAGCACTTCTGTTCATTCAGTTTTCTTTGGACTACAGAGTATTCTTGCATTCAGACTATTTTAATCACAGTTCTATCTTATAGAAGTCTATTTAATTGTGAAATGTACTGGAGAAAAAAAAATGAGATGAGAAGAAAATTACATTAAGGCCTTGACCCCAAGTCACTTGTCAGACAAGACTGCTGCTGAATCAATTAGGAGATTTGACCGAAAAATAATATGGTTAAAGTGGCTATTTTATCAGCAGAAAATGGGGATGGGTTTTCTCCAGTCCTCTGCTGACCAAAGTACAGACAGTAAGGGCATTTGAATTCTTTACCCCGTCTTCTATTCTAAGCCTTCCAGAAGAGCATGAGACTTCTGTGACCTACTGAACTTCTATATTAATACTAATGAATCTCTCCAGCGAGCAAGAAACATGCATTTCATCCAGCATGGATTTATAGAAGGTCATCTGGATCCTCCCAGCTTTTGACAAGCCATTCGTTTCCTCCATCAGTACAGCATCAACTTAGATTTATCTATTCTTCTTCTAAAATTAGAGCCATCTAAAGTCTCTCTATATAGGCAAAATTTCAGGAAAGAGGACTGGTGCATTTTTATGAGGAATTCATTCACTGTTTCTTTCATGACCTCTAGTAATCTGTTCTTCTCAGGAGCTTCCCCAAATACCACACCCCATCTGGCCATGCTTCTGCCTCACACTCCCTACTCCATCCTTCCCGTTACCTCAGGGAAATGTCAGAATTTTTCCTTCCTGAGTCTGTGGATGGTAGCAGCATGGAAATGACACAAGCAAGGTTTCAAAGCTTCTTCAAAACTGGTTGCTGTGTACTTTGCCAAGGGGTATACAACAGTGATATATATTGATTAAAAAACCCAGCAGCAAAAGAAGAAATTACAAACCACCTGCAAAACCTACCCAGCACTTGCACCATCCACTTCTGTTATTTTGTTTTAGAGGTAAAGCCTACTCTTTTTCAGTGGAAAATAGTGCTCGAAAGGGTATGATGCAGCTCCTCTCAGTTGGCTGTGATGTTTTGGCACACTCTTACAGTGCAATACAGCTCCATGCAGAGGTACCTGGTCAGTTAATGAAACCCATGGAACCGCACATTAGTTCAGTGTCAGACCTCACCAGCTCAGGCTTCATACTATTTTTACATGGTTGTGCAGTAACCGGCTCTGGAGACAGCTTGTTCAAGGCTGTCTTGGGATCTTTATACCACAGTCTGGAGAGCACAAGTAATCATGTTAGCCTGCAGCAGCTGACAACTTTTTCCCTTCTTTCCTTTCCATAAGGCAGATCTTTTAATTGGTATCTTCAGCATCACAATTCCCATCCGAGGCCAGGATATAGCCCAGGAAGTTGCGTTTGATTGTTTGCTTCAATAAAACTTTTATCTTTCCTGGTCAGCTTGATTAACAAACTTTTTCTGAGCCAGCTCCACAGTTGATATCTCACAAAAAGCACAATTACATAAAGCTGGATCAGTTCTTAGGCAAAATACAAATATTTTCAAGTTCCCACCAGCTTAATTTTGCAAATCTTTTCATAAAAACAAAGAAAAGAAAACAAATCCAACTCTTCTTCCCCAACATCTCAGTGCATGTCCATGCAACAGAACAATTAAAATTTCCCTAATCAATTAGCAGATTTGGTAGCAATTTCTGTTGCACAGGTGATCTGACCAACAAAGGCATTCTTAATAATCCCTTCACTCTAAAACCATACTTAGTAAAATTGAGACCACATGGAAGAAAATATTTTTCATTCTCCTTGCTTCCATGTCAGACATTCAGTTCTTATTTTAGGAGTTCTGCAAAGCCTAGCATCAGGGTGCTGGCAGTGTTCAACAACATTACACGGACTGTATCCTCTTCCATGAAATTAAGGCAAGTTTTAATGTTCAATGCAGCTGTGTTGGCCCTGGTATTTTAGCTGTGCTTATTTCCCCAAGAAGGTTTCTTTTCCTTATATTCATATTGCCATTTTCTAAGGTAAGAGCGTGGCTCTGTTCTGCGGAGCCTATATGTTCTTGTTTGGCTAATAAAATGTAGTTTAGATGTATTTCAGAGTGTGTGTAAGGACAAGCATTTTGCTTAGTGTAATCCCTTGAATCACTTGGAAAAAAAAAGCCAAGAGGTGTGCAAAAATGACCAAAAATATAGCTGAATTCCTCAGTTCCCTCCTAACGTTATTTCTGCTACATCCATTTAAAAAAATATGAAATAGTAATTCATAGGCAGCAAATCTAGTGTCCTGTTTTGCTCATCTATAAGTTACAGTGCACAAATACACTTGGATCAGTTATGCTAAAGCATGGTATTATTATTTATAAACTCAAAGTTTAGTAAACAGCTTTTTTTTTCTTTTTGTCTTTGTTTTGTCTTAAATGAAGATAAATCTGTTGCTTGAGTTTATTTTTTTTAATCCCATATATGTTTTCATTATGTCAAGCTTTCACTCTTGGAAAGACATTCAGGACATGCTTTGCTGTGACTTACCGTCGCAGTGCACTCATTAACAGCTCTGTAAACAGCTTCTTCAAGTGCCAGGCCTCAGATTCCCATCTGGACTTCTGATTTGGGGAGAATTCCACTTTGATTTCATTCAGGAATTTTTCTTGACTTGGTGTTCTAAAAGCCTGCATATTTTAATTTGCAGAGTGAGAAGTACACTGATAATCTGAATTTAACAACAACAACAAAAAGTAATATATTTGTATATTGCCAGTTCCCACTGGAAGAAGTTGCTCTTTTATACTAATTTTAGCTTTTTCTGGTAACTATGAAGCTGACAATAGCTTCAAGACATAGCATATTACAGACAGTGTCCCCTGCCAATTAGTACTTGCACTTTGTCACTAATGTGAATACAGATAGTCCTTTGCTCTTTTTATAAACCCAAGGGAACAATCCCCCCAGGCAATGGAATTTTAAATAAAAATTTAAATCACAGAATCTTCATGGTTGGAGTGACACTTTTCAAACAGAAAGATAAGCTTGATACAGAAGGCTGAGTCGCAGAGGACACTTACTAGAGGTTTGCTTCCTCTAAGACCTACGAGCAAAGTCCAGAGCACCCAGAAACAGCGCGTATCAGATCAAACTGCTGTTTCCCTTGATCTCCACCTAGGGCCAAGATTCCCTCTGTTTTACATCTCATCTGTGTGATGAGATTCTTCATGCAAGTCCTGCAACTAGCAGCAACCAGTTAGATCAAATTAACAGTGTATGTTACTGGATCTATTTTGAGTTTAAACCCTCAGGATGGAACTACCCTCCTGTTTAAGAGCTGCTGGCTGTTAAAAGTAAGAAGACAACTTTATGTTGTCCTGTGTTTACTACTCCGTTAGTCAGACCTGTGCTCAATGTTAAAACAGACTTCCAGTGGCTTCAATGCTGCATTTGTTTTCTTGTCACCTGTGCTCCCCTTTCATCCTTAACAATTTGCATAAGCTTGTGTAATGCTACTTACCTTATGCCCTGCTGTAGCTATAAATAGATGAACTGGAAATTCAGCTTAGTAAAGCAACTTAATTCTTTTCTCGTCTCATTCTTTCTTCCTGCTTACATGCAGTGCATGTATTTGTGTGTATGAAGGTGTGAGAGATGGTGTACTCAGAAGGAATTTTAAAAGATAAGTGTTATTGTTTTTATTAACCCTTAAGGGAAACACAGTATTTTCTGAGCTGCTGCAAAAGTAGGAGCCTTAAGAACAACCCCAAATATATCTGGGGTTTCTGTACAGGTGTGTGTACCTGTGTGAGTGCACATGAGTGTGTATGTAAATGTAGAGCTAGATTTATTTATTTTTTTTTTAAGAGAAAAAAAGGAAACATTTCAAATTTTTCCTCATGTGAAACAAGTTGAGAGTTCTGTAGTCAGGCGGTGATGTTATTAGCGCTACATCTCATACCTTTCATACACAGTCATCCTTTGTTATTTTGGCTTTTTGCATTTACTTGCTCAACAACATTGCTTATCACCCAAGATTGCAGTTGAAAATTAGGTTGTTTCTTTTAAAATCTGCAGGTGAAATTAAAAATCTCATAGAATATGGAGTACCTCTAGTTGGAAGGGACTCATAAGGACCATTTCAATTTTTTTTTGAACAAAATAAAAACAATGCTTAGATTTTATTTAAAGGTAGACATTTTATTTCACAGAAATTTTGTTTGCAAGAATTATAAAAATGCAGTAGTTTAAAGATAGGTCTGCATGCCTAAAAAGTTAATTGTGTATGTAGTACAGCTATTTCTGTAGCACCTTAGCAGTTAATCCCTGAGAATGCTTTGCCTTTCCAGAGCTTCAAGGCACAGGCATTATTCTAAGGAGAGCTGACTGCTGGTTTTGGCTCTGGACGGACATCTATTATAGATTGGGTCCTATTCTCTAGTCAGAAATATAGCTCACTTTTCTAAAAAGGTTTAAGTGCTATTTTTCTTTCCCTAATCCTGTTTCGCAAGACAATGTGGTAGTCTGGGTAGTTTAATTAGTCCAGTTAAGTGGGAGAAAGGTCACTGCAAGATTACTGCAAAGGTATCAGGTGTCACTAAAGGACAAGTGCATTTTCCAAAAGGATTTCCTAAGGATTTTCCAAAGGATTTCCAAAGCAATTTAGGGAAGACAAGGCAATACTAACATTGAAATAAAACATCTTTAGGAATAATCCTGTTCAACATATTCATCAGTGACCTGGACGAGGGGACAGAGTGTATCCTCAGCAAATTTGCTGATGATCCCAAACCGGGAGGGGTGGCTGACACCCCAGATCATGATCTTGGAAAAGTTATTCACTCTGTCAAAGAAAAACCAGATCAGACAATGCAAGATCTGCCCTAAAAAACCTACCTAATAATTGCAAAATACAAAAGTATAACTGCACTTTCTAACACACCTGATCCTGCAGGGGTGAGATATATTACAGGCTTCTCATGGGATTACAGAACAATTAAAGGAACAATTACTTTAGAGATGCTAGCTGGGTGACGGAGAAAAATCCTCAACTCTGTCAAAACTGGGGTAGTTCTGAGAAAACAGGTGAAAACTGCAGGTGCCTAGAAAATATGGAAAAAGAAAAGATGTAGGGAAACATTATTTTAGCACTCTGGATTAGCAGTTGAATGGGAAATTTGAGGACTGTAATTTGTGTTAAGGTTCTTAATTTGGTTGCCTGGATCACTCATGGGATCTGACCTAGAGTGTGAAAATTTGTGTGTATGAGTAGAGAAATAAGAAAACTATACTATCAAGCTGACCTTCTTCACAAACTTTGCAATATTCCACCTGGAAATGATTTCATAGTTTAGCTTTCAAAAGTTGGCATGTGTAATGATCTAATTTTGTAGCGTTTGCATTTTGCACAAAAATGAGTATTGTTTTCTCTTTTAAATATATTGTGATTTATGGAGATTACATATTCACAATGTTATTTTCTCCCCATCTTTAATCATTCACATAATTAAACTAACAAAATAATTAGAAGAAAGGAAATATGAACAGCATGAGATACTATTCACCCACTATATCTGAACAACATTAGTTTTGGTTCAGTAGCATCTTTGTGTGTGCCTCATTATTGTGTTCTTATGATTTCAGTGAAACTCTTTACAGACCGCTTTACATTTAACGTTTCTCCTCACCTTACATAGTATTTTGATTACATGCAATAGATGAAATGCCCTTCTAAAAATCTCAATATTTGAAATGGATCAACCTGGCTTTTGAATAGATTTTCACAACCTATTTATCACCAAGGGGAATTTTTTTTAACCTAAGGAGTTCTATGCATACGTTTAAGGTAATGAGTACAAGCCATTATGCCTGTCATAACACAAAGCAATTCAGCTGGTATTATTTTCATAAATATTTAAAAGCTGGCACACCTACAGTGTAGGCTAGGGGGTATTCTAATAGAGACATTACAAAGTAGGCAAAAGCTTTGTGATCTTCATCTAGATAAACTTGGTTAAAATATCAGTGAAGATGCGACACTTGGGCTTTATTTTGAGTTAGCAGGTTAAACTCAGGTTTAGAGATTGTTAGACTAAAAAGCTAAGAAAAAGCAGTTTTAATATAATTTGAGTAGATCAGCTTAGTCAGTTCTAGTTTGGAATATTTTTTTTCCTACAGTGTAAATAAAGTTTATGTGAATATTATATACCTATCATATCTCCCAGGAGACTGCAACCAAGATGCAGTCTTGGGCATGGCTTTGATCAACCTGATTTAGTGAAATATGTTTCTGCCCATGGCAGGGGGGTAGATAATCTTTGAAGATTCCTTCCAAATCCAAACTATTCTATGATTTTGATTCTATGTTCGAGCTGATGATTCTAATCAGCAAAGACGGTATCAAATTCAGTACCCTGTATCAAAGGGTGAGAGCATTAACAGGTACACTTGGGCTACTGAACCATGTCAGAATCATAGAATCAAGAATGGTTCAGAAGGGACATCACAGATCGAGTTCCAACCCCCCCTGCCATAGGCAGGGACACCTCCCACCCTACCAGGTTGCTCCAAGCCCCATCCAGCCTGGCCTTGAACCCCTCCAGGGATGGGGCAGCCACAGCTTCTCTGGGCAACCTGGGCCAGGCTCTCACCACCCTCACACCAAAGAATTTCTTTCTAGTATCTAATATAAACCTCCCTTCTTTCAATTTAAAACCGCTACCCCTTGTCATGTCACTACACTTCCTGATGAGGAGTCACTCCTCATCTCTCCTATAGCCCCCTTTAGGTACTGGAAGGCCATTATAAGTTGGGAACTTTTGCCAGAGGAACAACTGTATGTATATTTAATGTGGTTGTTAAATGGTATTGTGCTTATCATTTGTGAATCACTGAAGCTTGCATCTGTTTCTTGTAGCTGGATTTTGGGCCTAAAGGTATATTTTAATGGCCCATTAAACTCCCAAATGGCTACTTTGTTGCTTACACTAATCTATCTGCATGTTCGTTTGTAGAATTTCTAAGTCAGGTAAAAGCATATAGTCCTTTCCATGATGCTCTTTAAGACACTGTGACTGTTACCCATTTAAAATATACAAAGGATTCATGGCAATCAGCAATTAGTCCAAGGTAGTGAAAGGGTGAAATGCTTTTACTTCCTCTGCTTCTACATGTAGAACTAGTGAAATGCAAGGATAACAAAAAGTTGTAGCTTTTTAGGAATGATGTGAAGTATGAAATGCAGCAATAATGAACTTTATTTTTTCAGTCTTGGAAAAAAAGGACTTTGAATGTTGGTTGTACACATACAATAACGTTAGCATTAAACTATGGCATTATTACAGGTATTATTCTTTAAGATTAATTATTCATCCTTTAATAATACAAAAAATAATACCATAGAATCATAAAAGGAATTTGGTGCGGTGTCTACTATGGTCAGAGGTACCAGAGAGGAACACCTCACAATTTAACTCAAACACAGTCAGAAGGAGTCAAGAGTCTGCATTTGAGAACATTGGAAGCATCAAGGAGCCAGATTTGTCAGCAGTCAGAAATTTTTTTTTTTCCTCCAGCACTCAGCTTGCTCACACCCTATTTAGGCTTCAGAAACACTCTGTTCACATTGACACTGATGTTCAGAGTGAGTTTAGTGGGCCAATCCTTATGGCAAAGGCATTTTTCACTTGGGGGAAAAAAAAAGTATGTTGGTTTTGACAGTAAAGAAAAATACTAGGAAAGGTTTTAATCTCAATTCCTCGTCAAGATACTGTATCATCCTTATTTCTTCACATACATGCTACTTAAGGTAACAGCCTCTCATGTAGAAAACGTGGAGCAGTGTGCCTGAACTGTAAGATTCACAGTATGAAGAATGTTTTGTCTTCTAACAAAAGCCACAGAAACAGTAATGTTCCTGGATCGAACTCCGTGAGATGTGAGACAGAATAGGGAATCCCAATCTTTCTTGTACTATCTTCGGAGATTTAGGGGGGGAAAAAAATGAAAAAAGAAAAAGTAAATGAGCATTTTACTTACAGATTAACAGTGATGGAAGAAATAGTTACCCAAAATTGACACAATAAAAAGCAAGGAGAATGATTCAAAATGAAAATGTGGTTAGGGCAGAGAAAGCCTGGCTCCCACTTTGGGAAAGAAAGGAAAACAAGTTGAAGGGGAGGTCTGAGGAAATTTAGCACTGAGGCTTCCTTTCAGGGATAGGATTTTAAAAAGTACAAGCTGTTTTGCTAGTAAATACACAATGTTATGCCTAAATCACACAGAAGTTGCAGATGTTAGCCAGAACAGAAACTTAGACATCTTCTGTGTTGCTGAAAATTTCCTCAGAAGTTTCAGTTACTGGCAAAGTTCCCTTTGCACAAATTTCCCCCCTCCTAAATGCAGACTCTCCACTGTACCTCAGCTGACCCCCCTGCTATTCAGATTCCTTCTCTGACACTCAAAATTTGGAGAGACTAAACTATGTATGGCATTTTTCACTCACAGTTTGGCGTTACACTGGTGTAGGCCAACAAACAGAATCACCAAGCAAAATTCAGTTCCTTGATGTCCTTCTTATTGCCCTGGGATACAGGTCTTACGTCCTTGTATCCGGCATATGCTTCAGTAGGAGAAAAAACCAACCGGTCTAGTTCATTGACATTACTAATCTACTATGACAGCACAAGCCAAGCAGACATTGGCAATACCTGTCCACGCAGAAAACACTCAGAAAAGAGGTTGTGGAAAGGAGAGAGGAAGAGAATTTAAGAAGGGAAAATCTATGCAGCATAGGATTAAATACTTCTCTTCCTTTTTGCACAGTGTAGTCAATAGAGTTCACATCTCACTAAAATATCTTTTCAATACTAAATACCTTTGCTCAACCTCTGGCCTGGAAAACAGGGTTCGTTATATGCAAAGCATCTTTCCAGTGACTGGCACCCCCATAATGCATCCCAGCATGTCTGTTTGGTGCAGGGCTAACTCTCATTAATGACTTGCATGAAGGAATCCACTGGGAGCCTTCAAGCCCTATTACATTAACCCCTGATTAGAAGCTGCCTTTTACAGACTGGCTACATGTGGATTCTCTGGAGCAGCACTGTCTGCTAATAAAATACATCTATGAGCCATCTGTTTAAAGAACAGAGATTATGGAAAGGTCCAGGAAACAGTGGACTAAATGCTGTCTGCTTCTCCCCAACTCACCTGCTTTAAAGCTGAAATAACAAAAAATATGTTTTGCTGACTCCAGTTGACTAACAGAAGAAAGTTCCCTAAACAGCAGGAACAAACCCTGTTCCACACTGTAGTTTGCCATGCAGCATGGACAGTTTAGCAGAGGAAGATAGCATAAACTTTGAATCACAGATTTCTGGCTGACAGAAAAAGTTTGAACTGATAATCCTATGTAAATTAGAGCCTTATATGTCTTTCAATTTATATAGAAGACTAAGAGTCTAAGAGTCAGGGATGTGATTGCTCTTTTACTGATCACACAAACCCACACTGAGCATTTGCCACCTGCACAAAGCACACCACAGATGTTCTCATTTGACAGCATGATGTGGGAAGATGGCAAAGACCTGAACAAAAGACTGATGAATGATAAAGATATGCACATATTGTATATTTACATGCATCAAAACTTTTGCTTGTTTCACAGGGGCTTAAATTAGAGTTTCATTGACACGATTATTTTTTAAAAGCTTTCTTTTTGCATTATTATATTCTTTTTCAGTACCAAACCATGTTAATAGGCCAGCACCTTTTCATTTTTATAGGCGAATCTGATGGTAGAAACACAGCAGTAGCTCTTTTCCAGCCTTTTGGAATTTACCAATTATCTTAAGATTTATATAAGTATTAACGTTTTTCCTTAAGACACTACAAAGCTGCTCATCCAACTCGCATGAAAGTCTGTGGCACAAGCTACCCAAATGCCCATCTTGGACAGGCATTTTGTCTCTGCTTGGGATAGGTATTTTGTCTCTTCTTGAATTACATATGCATCAGAGCAATCTTTTTCAATTCTTTTTGTCCTGCAGGACAAAATAAAGCATCCCACTTGTTTTAAAAAGATATCTTGTGTTTTCTTCATCACTGGACCAAGGCTGCTAAAGAAATGTCCATTGTTGACAATACATCAAATATATATTCCCCCAAATAATTATGAGCTGCTTGTGGCAGTACAACCACTGCTGCCAATCATTAATTTTTCCCCTCTGCCTCCAGTCTTCACTCTCTCTTATCAAATCTTCTTCCTAGGCACTCCCTTTCCCAGAAAAGGTTCCTATCTTGATCCTTTCAAGGTAATTCAAGGGAGCTGCTCCCTACTCACTTTTGTATTCTTGGCGGGTAATTCATAGTCTGCTGCTGATCCAAACTAAAATGCTGTATTTCCTGGCAGGATATTCTGAAAGGGTCTGGTCATCTGCCCAAATTTACCACAAATGGTCCATCCCTCTCAGTCAACCTTTCACAGGAGGGGGCTGAGATCAGGAAAAATATATTGTTAACACTGACTGAAATGCAATGGGTTTACAGCTCAGCACCAAACTTCTGCATAGTGCTAACTTGACTGTACCAATTTGAAAATAAGCTCCTTGTGCTTTCTTGTGCTTTAAGAGCATGCTGCTACCATATGTCTAAGAGCACAGTCTGTTCGTGAAAGCAGCTGTTCCTTATTTTTAAATTTTTTTCCAAATTTATTCAACTACTGCTAGAACAGAATTAAATGAAAATATCCATACATAGAGAAGTGCACAGTAACCGTTTTCTGCTTGCCTTCGCCAAAGCTCAGCTCTTGCTTTTTCAGTACAGAAAGTAAAGTCTGTGATATTTTCTCTAACAGAAGAGAAAACATCAGGCATTTGGTCACAACTATCAATTGCTTGCAGCGACCTGTCTGTTTAAGAATTCTCTTACAACGTAAGTTTCTGTAGCACTGGCTAGCTACTAAAGTTGAATAAAGGAACAAAATATGGAGGCCAGCTATTTTTTTGCATAGCCCAGCACACTTAGTGCATCGTCTTGACTAAGACCCCAGAGAAAAAGCAACGAGAATATGTTTTTTCCTGTAGGTTCTTCCCTTAGTTACCATATGTGGTAAAATTGAGATCCGGACCAAACAAACACTGTAACTCTGTTTTCAACTCTGATTTTATTTGTAACATAGGAAATACAGCAAAGATGGAAGGAAAATATTTTCTTTAAAATCCCATAAATGTTATGATGTTGCTTACACTATAATATGTAGATATTGAATAGCACACATTTTTGAAAAGCAAAGTTCTCCTGCTTATTCCTGTGCATTGCCTTCCATTTTCTAGCTCATAGAAAAGATGTTGAGCAGAAAATTTGAAAAAATAGCTGATCCATGAAGTTGAGGTAAAGACAAAACAGATGTTAGAAGTGTAGTGTTATCCGTGTATTACTAATTTCAGAGTTGTGAGGATTTGCCTTTCATGAAAAGAGAAACACAAATATGAACATTTTCTCATTTCCCCTTTTAAGATTTTATAGCCACTGTGCATTATTTGGCATTTTTCTTAAATCTACAGTTCCTGGCGTCCATTGACTATAAACATCTTAGGTTTTATTCAAAGCAAAAAACCATGTAGGCTTTGTAGCATGAAAGGAAGTTCGCAAACCTGCCCCAAGAACCTCTGCAAATGAAGGTAAGGGAAATGTCAAGTAAATAATAATTTAAAAAAAGATTTATTTGAGGTGCAATTTATATTATTTAAATTTTCCAGGTTGGCAATACTTGTAAATATCTCTTACAGCTTTATTTTATGCAAAGAGATGACAAGTAGTCTTCCTCCTCCTTCCCTCAATTCTATGACTACGACCTCCAGAGCTCAATTCTGCATCCTGTCCCAATGAGTGGAGCCATAGTCTGCAGCGTGGGCTGTGCAGCTCCTCATCCATCTCACCTAACATGGAATGGAGGCCATGAGGGCTGGGGCTAGCACGGGGCTGCAGTGTGCTGACTGACATGCTACCCCAAGTGTCCCAGCCTATCCTACCTATCTTGTTCAACACTGGGATCAAGAACTGCATTCTTCATACAGAGATACATAAACAAAATGGGTGTACCAAATTAGACACTAATTCAGCATCTGGCTTATCAGGCAATCAGGCACCACCAAAAGCAGCTGATTTGCTGCTGCCTGAAAGCCTGCAGACCAGCAAGTTCAAACCAAATGACACAGAGACAGTGAACGCATTTAGTGTTAGCAGAGGTCTCAACAATAGGGCAGGGGAAAAAAATACCCATTTCTGAGTGGTCTCCTACACAAAGGGAAAGGAGGAGTTAGCTAACTCACTTTGGACGATGACAGACTTTTCTTGAAAGTACATTTATATGCTGTCACAAGAGAAGTGCAGCTTAGGTGTCTTGTTTCCTGTAGGCATCCGAGAGCCATTGCTAGTTTGCATATAATGAAGCAGAGTTTTACTAGCAGTTCTGTACTGGGTTTTATCCTTTCCTGGGGGAGGGAACGGAAAAGCTAAGTAGCTGACAGAAGCCAGGAAGGCAATGGAAAAGAAATGTCCAGATTCTGATCCTTAAGTTTATATGTTTTTGAATAATTATGTATTGTGTATTAATATAATTACATGTATTAATATAATTACGCAATTGTAGTAACAGGAACAAAAGTCCTTTATTGCATTCACATTACCATAAATCGTTCTTTTACTTAAAAGAAGTAGCATTACAGCCTGGAGACCGGTCTTCCGAGTCATTGGTCTTATAAGAAACATAGTAGTCAGTAAGGTTATAGAGACACAGGACTTCATTAAGAATTAGTCTATTTGACTCTGTGTCTGCTGCAACTTTTAATCCCTTTCTGTCTAAATAAGATTTGTGGAATGTAAAGGTTTTAATATCAGTGACATAATAACAAAATGAATAAAAATGAAAATGTTCTCAAACAGTAGCTTGTTTTAGAAAAAAGCCACACGTGTCTATTGCAAATATCTTTTTATTATTAATCTGAACTGGGTTCCTAATTATTCCCAGTATTCTTAACCTTTTTCAATTCTCATTCAGGCCTTGGAATCCACATGCATGATTTCTAGCAAAAAAACCATACTAACCATGTTTATGAGGAGTCTCACTAGCCCCGAGTGAGCCTCACTGAAATATCAGCACTAGAAACACAGCTGTAAAGACCTGATCTAAACAGCATTATGTCCTCACTCAAGAATAGTTGCAAGGGGAAACTTTCAGGGAATGACCTGGGCCTGCTCTGTTTTTCATGCATTTTCTTTCCTTGTGTCTGCTTCGGGAGCTGGAGGGCTCAGCAGTGATTTATAAGACTGGACGGGTTTTGCAAGGTTTCCAAAGAGGGGCATTAGGCATGACAAATGGCCAGCACTCTCATCACTGTCACCAAGGGTCAAAGCAATCCATCCACAGGACAACTTTGCCACTCAGTCTGCATCTCTTCTGTGAAAGCCTTTTATCAGCTTTGGTCCCAGAGACAATTTACTAGCAAGCCACAAAAATATACAGGCAGGCTGTAGTTGACATATTGAAGGAAAGATCTCTGTATGTTTCCTACAGCAGAACTAGCTCCTTTATAACATAATAAGACATCAGTAACTACCTCAGAAAATAACAGTTATAGCCCAGGTGGCTCTTTCACTAGAATAGGAGGAATAAAGAAATTTTGAAAGAAAAATAATCAAACCAAACAGATAATATAAAATTAATGAGCTGCACTGCAATGGATCTCAAAACTAAGAGGTATGTCTCCTTATTCCTTCATTGCAGTAGATTATACTTAATGCTGAAATGCCAGGGAACTGACAAATTCAACCTCAAAACACCCCTTGCATTTCTCCTTTCACTACAAATGCAGGACATTGCGGACTGCAAAGGTAGAAAGGTCATACTGAGATTCCCTCTCTTAACTCTGTTGGTACCAGCGTTTGGAGAAAAAGATTTTGTTTGGTTGTCTATTTTATGCTAAATTGCAGTGGGGGCACCATCTGTGCCTTATTATAGCTCCAGTCCAGTGTGTTTCCTGAACCATGCATCTCGTTTCCCTCCTCTACAGATGCTGCCGAACAGCAAAGACCATACTGTGTAGGCACAGAGCAAAAGATCCAAGTTGAATATTATTATGCTGGACACAGTCTTTCAATGTTGGCAGACAAACCCTGACATTTGGGAGCTCAGCAGTAAGTACTGTTTTGTCTTGAGACATCTACCAATTGTGCAGTCCAAGACACTTTCTGGAGGTATTCAAGTCCTTTTATTCCTTTTGCACCAGATGCCTTCATATCTCTCACTTATGTAAAGGATGAGCTGCATTTTCTGGGTCCTCTTAACCAATGCTTGCCCTGCATGCCACTAGTCCTGTGCAGCTGGGCACGGTTGTGAACTACTCTGCATTTATCTGTACACCAGAACCTTTGCTCAGTACAGCCAATGTGCCATTTTCTATTTTCTCCTGTTGTGCATGACCAGATACAACCAGAAAAAACTTTTTTTTTTAAAAAAAAAAAAAGATTATACAAGGCTTGATAGCACAATGAGTATCTTGATCTTCCCTCTCCAGCTTTTTCCTCCTGAGCAGTATAGTTTTAAATAGTTTTTTTTTTTTTCCTCCATTTTCATAAAAACATAGAACCATAGAACAGCCTAGGCTGGAGAAGCCCAGCTTGGTTTCAAGCCCAGGACCTTGAAAGATCATCTGGTCCAACCTTTAATTTTAATTTGCAGTATCTCACCAGCATTATAGCTTAATCATTACTTTGTACATCAGAATGGGGGTATCAAATTTATGTCATGCTGAAAGCTTAAAAAAAAGACATTTTACATGTTTGCTTATAATGAAAAGAGAGTTATGCTGTAATATCTACTGAACCTTCTTCCTCCCCCACCCTCCCTGCATGTACACAGTACGGCTTGCTGCTCACAGAGGACTTTTGAAATTTGATTTCCTACTAAAATTTGCTCAGCCACTGAGAGATGACACATTTACAATGCAAGATGGATCTATGCAGCAGATATCCTCATTTAGATCCAAGTTTATAACAGTTCACTATTCTCTTTAATTAAAATTATGTAGTTTTTGAGGTCTTCACTCTGTGTTATTGTAAATTGTGGCTACTGTGAATCTTCAACTATATAAATACAAGATGAGGCTAGGGAGCAGTTCTGCAAAAAAAAAAAAAAAGCAGCCAGGGCTTAGTAGTGGAACAGAAGCCCAACAGGAATTAACACTATTTTATTTTCACCAAATTTCCTTCCAGAGACTGGGATTATAATAGAAATGAATGCAAATAAAATAACACTATGGAAAATAAGATCCCAGGATTTTTTAGCTGTTAGATACAATATTAACTGTAATGACCCAAGATTAAAAATTAATTCAAGTTTACCATAATAAAAAGTCACTTACATCATTGTAAGCTGGTGACAACACCCTTTTCTTCCTTCCTCTTCTGTATCATTTGCTATAAAATATCAGTAAATGTCTGGAAGCCTCTCCCTGAATATCATACAAACCTTGTTGACAGAAATCTTTGGCAGATGATACACAAGTGGAATGGAAGATGCTATAAAGTTTTCTGGAATAACACTAGTTAAAAGTCAACATATAGCATGGAACTATTCAAGTGGCCATCTTCTTTCCCCAGCTCCACGATATTACTTCATTTTTAGAAGGGCATGAGGGAAAGAGGGCCGAAAAAGGGATGAAGGAGAGTAGGAAGCATGGTAAAAGGCACAGAGGCAAAAGGTGGCTGCCAAAATTGCTAGGAAAAAAATAGCTAATGAAGTGCTTTCGTGCTTTACATATTAGTCAAGCAGACCCAACCTGCCAGGTATCAGTGCCCATAACCTACTTGATAAAAGTGATTTGAAAAATAAAAGTGTTTGACTTTTTGTCTCCTTCCATCCTTAAAAACAACTTCTTATGCTCTTCAAAGATTCCTGTGGTTCACTAATAGTTTAAGGGAAATCTAAGTGCTGCCCTCATTTCTCCCAGGCAGGAATGTCAAGCTCAGTCTACAAGCTGCTTGTGGCTGTGGAATGGTGCCATTTAGCTGCCAGACTTCTTCACACATCTTTTTTGCACCTTTGCCATACTAAGCAATGTCATGCTAAGACCCCAGCGAACAAAAATACAAAGCACTGTGTTTAAAGAGTGATAATCATTGCTCTGAGGCACCCTACAGGTATATGTAGAAACAGGACCAACACACTGAGGTGTTTCTCTGCTAGACATTTCTCCTTGAAAAAACTCTTATCCAGATGAAGAGAGAGCAAACAAGGGGATAGAAATCACCAAAGCAAAGCAGGTTTTACTAACAAACTGTTTTGTGGAAAAGACCATTTCACCACCTGCAAAGGTCATCCTACTGGGGGTTAGGTTGTGAGGAGCGTATCAAGACATCAAGGCAAAAGCAATGTTTTTTGCTTAAGAGAGAGACAGAAACTGCATGTTTATCACCCTTTGGTGAGTCCTGTTACTGTACTTGCAGCTCACGTTCATTCTGTGGGGAAGGATGTGCACTGCAGAACCTCACAAGCCCTTCCTAAACAAAAAGGAAATCCTATACGTAATTATCAGAGCATCTTCAACACACATAAAAAATATGCCCGTGTCATGGCTCAGTATTCTTTTCAGAACAAAAAAGTGTGGAGTTACATTCTCATCAGGCTACGGATCACATATTTACGTCTGTGCTAAGTAATCATAATTCTCATTTCCCTCAATTAAGTGCTCATAATCGGCTACTTTAATATTGTGCCAACAAGACAGCTGCATTAGAACTGTTTCATTTCTTTCCATATTTTTACTTCCACTAATCACAAACTATTTAATGAATATCTTTGAATTAAGTTTCAAAAAGTCCCCAGTGTTTTGATTAATCATCTTCCCTAGGAGAGGAAATTGGGTCACAGAAAGGTCCTTTGCTTTGGCCAAGGTAATCCATTTGAACACTGGCAGAAGACCGAAAAAACCTCCACACTGACAGCACATCAGACAGCATCCCCTTCACACAGGATCATGCTCTCCTATATCTCCTATATTTTTTATGTATAGGAACAGTTTGTGATTCACTTTCAGCATCTGGGAGGGAAGTTGGGGTGGGGGAAAGAAGGGAAGGAAGAGGAAAAGAAAGCGATGGCAACTATGTCATAGCTGTCCTACTGCACAATGGCTTCTAGCTCATCCTGTTTGTTGCCCAT